>JAXCGZ010015234.1:0-131108 GCA_037179515.1 Halocaridina rubra | reverse complement strand
GTGTGTGTGATTACCTAATTGTGATTACCTAATTGTGTTTACGGGAAAGAGCCCAAAGCTCGTATCTTCCCGTCTCCTGATCGGTTCCATTTTTAGACTTAGTGATACTTATCATACCTGTCCTTAAAACTATGGATTGAGGTAGCATTAACTACCTCCTCGCTTAGCGAAATCCAATTATCAACTACTCTTACACTGAAAAAGTATTTCCTTACATCCTGCAAACAAGTTTTCTTCCGAAGCTTCAAACTATGACCTCTAGTTCTAGAGCCAGCCATATCGAAATATCGATCCCTATCCACTCTATCATAACCATGAAGGAATTTAAAGACTGTCACCATATCCCCCCTTACTCTTCTAGCTTCGAGTGATGGCAAGTCTAATTCCCTCAGCCTCTCATCATAACCGAGATTGCGTATTTCTGGCACCAGTTTTGTGGCATGTCTTTGAACTTTTTCAAGCTTAGCTATGTGCTTTTTCAAGTGCGGATTCCAAAAGGGGGCTGCATATTCGAGTTTTGGCCTCACATAGGTTACATAAATATTTCTGAACATTTCCTTGTCCATGTGCCTGAAGGCTACCCTTACATTTGATAAGAATGCATATGCTGCCCTTACTACGCCATTTATATGTATTTCTGGAGACAAATCTGCCAATATGTTTACTCCTAGATCTCTCTCATTTTCTGTCTCCTGAAGTTGTACTCCAGCCACCGAGTAGTCAAGCTTGGGCCTTCTTGCACTTGTACCCATTCTCATTACCTTACATTTTGAGGTATTGAATTTCATTAGCCACTTTTCTGACCACTCATGCAGATTATTTAGATCCTCCTGAAGTTCTCTACCATTGTTCTCGTTTTTTACTTTCTTCACAATCTTTGCATCATCTGCAAACATATTCATGAATGAATTTACAGACTCTGGTAGGTCATTTACATATACAAGGAACAAAAGTGGCCCTAAAACTGAACCCTGTGGAACTCCACTACTAACTCTTCTCCATTCAGACACTGAGTGTCTTACTCTAACCCTCTGTTCCCTTCCTTCTAAGTAAGTTTTTATCCATTCCAAGACATTTCCACCTATTCTAGCCATTGATTGCAGCTTCCTAATAAGTCTCCCATGTGGAACAGTGTCAAACGCTTTCTGGAAGTCTAGGAATATGCAATCTGCCCAGCCCTCTCTTTCCTGTAAGATTTGGCTTACCTCATCATAAAATTCTAATAAGTTTGTTACTGTTGATCTTCCTTCTCTGAAGCCATGTTGCCTCACTGACAAAAAGTTGAAGGATTCCAAGTGAAGAGAGATATGTTTCCTTAGTAGTTTCTCCATAACTTTGCAAACTATGCTGGTCAAGGAAACTGGTCTATAGTTCAGAGCCGTATCCTTCCTTCCCTTTTTGAAGATAGGTATCACATTTGCTTGTTTCCAGCATCTTGGAATCTCCCCCGACTCCAATGACTCCTTAAATATGATACTTAGTGCCACTGATATTGTGTTTGCGCATTTTTTAAGCACATGAGGGGATATGTCATCAGGACCTGTAGCTTTATGAACATCTAAATCCATCAGCGCTTTGCATACCTCTGTGGCTGTAAGGTTGATGTTCTCTAATACCGGCCCTTGAGCTTCTATCACTGCAATCTGAGGGGGTGGGGTATTTTCTACTGTAAATACTGACTGAAACTCCTTGTTCAATTCTTTGCAGATCTCTTCGTCCGTCTCAGTGATGCTTCCATCCGCTCTCTTTAGCCTTAAAACCTGTTCTTTTACCTTCAGTTTTCCTCTGATAAAGCTGTGGAAAAGCTTGGGATTTTCTTTCGCCTTCCTGGTGATGTCCCTCTCATAATCTTTCTCTGCCTCTCTCCTTTTACTTAGGTAGTCATTTCTTGCTCTTTTGTAGGTTTGCCAGGCATTTATGTTTTTTCTCCTCCTATACCTTTTCCAGCATTTGTCTCTCCACTCCTTAGCTCTTTTACACCCATTATCGAACCATTTCTCTCTGGCATGAATTACACCTACTTTGGTGACAGGTATGCAGCAATCTACAATCTTCCCATATTTCTCACAAAAGATGTCATACATTTCTTGTACAGATTTGTTGTAAAATAAGGTTCTCCAGTCAATAACTGCAAAAAGCTCATTCATTTTGATGTAATCTCCTTTCTGATAGTTCCTCCTCATGTCCTCAGTGCCTCTACTCTCAGGAAGAATGTCTTCAATGATATACTCCATCAACAACACACAGTGGTCACTCTTTCCAATTGGTGGTTCATACTCAATATTTTCAATATCCAACACATTATCTGTGAACACCAGATCAAGTAGTGATGGCTCATCCCCACCCCTGGCTCTTGTTGGTTCCATTACATGTTGGTGTAGGAAATTCCCTTGTACGCAATCTAGGAATCTTGCCCCGAATGAGTCCTCACCACTGTGTGGGTCAAGATTTATCCAATCTATCTCTTTATGATTAAAGTCTCCCATAATCAAAATCCTACATTTTTTCTCCCGCGCCATGTTAACAACTGAGTTTATGACTTCAATCGTACCTATATGACTTTCCTCATAAATTTCAAGCCTATTTTGGTTCCTTGGTGGGTTGTATACAACAGTTATTATAATGCTCTCTGACCCAGTATTTATGCGAGCAACAAGAAATTCCCTGAACTCACTTTCTATAGCCAAGTTTATCTCTTCAACTTGAATCCTCTCACTTATGAGCAGTGCTATCCCTCCACCAGTCCTCTCAGATCTTTCGACCCTTAGTATTCTGAAGCCCTTAGGAAAAACTGTGACACTGTTTATGTCCTCACTCAACTTAGTCTCTGTAATTGCTACTATATCTGCCTTACTGTTGTGAATCCTATCTTTTAATTCTACTGCCTTACCAGCTAATCCATCAGCATTTGTGTATAACAATCTTAATGAGGCCCCATCCCCTGATCTTCTGTCATTATCTTCTTTATCTCCCCTTTGTCTGGAAGTATTCCGTAACGAAAATTTTTCTTCTCTTCTTCATTTCTTTCATCATTTAACCTTCTTGCCTCTTGCAACAAGTTTTTGATCTTTCCCATCTCTTCCTGTGTTCTGTATCGTCTAATGAACACTTCTTTGCATTCTTGAAGGTCTTTTAGACTTTTTTTTCTCAACAATATTTCCCTACATGTCTCCCCTCTCTCAAAGGTTACTTTTGTTGGTCTCGGCTTTCCTTCCCTCGAATATTTACCTAGTTGGTGTATGTTTACAATATCCTCAGGACCACATACTACTCCAAGCTTTCTTATCAGGTCTACAACCCTAGCTTTATTTTCTTCAAGTCTCCCCTGCCATGTTGGCTCCTGGGATTCACTTATGCCTGAGATTACCACTGTCTTCTCCTTATCAAGTGCCTGTCTGATGAGTGGGTTTGCCCTTTCCATCACAACGTCTTTCATTTTTTCGATTACTGTCTCTTTATAGTCAACTGTTTGTATGTTTTCCAGTGCCACCACCTTTACAGCCTCTTTTACTGCCACATTCCCCTTTAGTGCATCAGCAAAGGACGTTTTCATGGCATCATTTTCCATATTCAGCTCCTGGAACTCTTTTCTGAACTGTTCAATGTTTTCCTTAATCTGAACATTCCAAGCAGCAATCTCGTCTCTCTCAGAAGATAGCAGTGAACTAACATCTAATTCCTTTAGGTTGTCATTTAGCTGTTTGTTTTTATCTTCTTGATTAGAAATTCTAGATTCTAGTTGACTCTTTTCCCCTTCCAGCTTCTTTATTCTTTTTTCTAGTTCCTTTCTCTCCTGCCCTTGTGCTTTATTTGCTTCCTCCAAAGATCTTATTTGTTCTCTGAGTGTTTCATTCTCTTTCATTTCTCCATCCATATTCCGAATTTTATCATCAAGGCTTGTAACCATTTCCTCTAACTTCTTGATTCTCTGTTTAAGTCCTCTGATGACTACCCCTTCTCCCGCCCCATGGGTGGGAGAGGTTTGGGACAGAGATGGCTTCATTTTTATGTTCTCCCTCTCACAGAATATAGAAAGAAGACGAGAAAAAAAAAAAAAAAAAAAAAAAAAAAAAAAAAAAAAAAAAGAGAAAAACTTCTAATTTACCTTCACACAGAATTTTTATATCTCCATATAAGTGCTATTTCGTGACTCAGTTTGTCTCCTTTCTGGTAACACACATCTTAACTTAAAAACTTGACCACGGTAATTTAAGTATAAAAAGAAAAAGAAAAACAAGTCAGACCTGAAGGAAAAATTCGAATTTGTGTTCGAGGTGGCACCCACCTGTTTCTGTCATATATTCTTCCTAACTGATAAACTGACTTGCTAACCAAGATATGTTATCACGGGATTTAGACTTTACATTTAACTCAATATATATACAAAATAACAAAATAGCAAACGAGAAAGCTAAAAGAAAAGCAAAAAAAAATGAAGAAAATAGGACTGCTGTACTACTTGGCAACTTAACTCAGTACTGTTGACAGGTGGGTATTTAGTAATTTTTTTTTCTTTTATTATTCAATTTTTTCGTGTATCAAACTAACTAACTAGTTAATATAAATGGGAAGGATACTGTTTTTAACAATATATAGAACCACAGGATCAGGTAAAACGGCTTAAGAGCTTTCCCCAGTTTACACAAAAAATTAGGTAATGTGGTGTGAGGCTCCACGTCTGGCAACTCTTCTAGATTTCCCTCAAGGCAGAAACTGGACGGCAGCTTCTCTCTCTTCCTCACGAAAAAGTTCTCAATTTTTTTCCTTTAATATGAACAGTCTCGTCTTACAACAAATATTAGTTTTTGTACTCACAATACTCTGCACGATTTCAGATTTCTGGAAATTATGGTAAAGTTTTCCACTAAGCACTTAGTCACTCGAAACAGTTAAAAATTTAAGAGGAGCAATTCCGTGTGTCACTGAACGCGCGGTGTGTGTGTGATTACCTAATTGTGATTACCTAATTGTGTTTACGGGAAAGAGCCCAAAGCTCGTATCTTCCCGTCTCCTGATCGGTTCCATTTTTAGACTTAGTGATACTTATCATACCTGTCCTTAAAACTATGGATTGAGGTAGCATTAACTACCTCCTCGCTTAGCGAATTCCAATTATCAACTACTCTTACACTGAAAAAGTATTTCCTTACATCCTGCAAACAAGTTTTCTTCCGAAGCTTCAAACTATGACCTCTAGTTCTAGAGCCAGCCATATCGAAATATCGATCCCTATCCACTCTATCATAACCATGAAGGAATTTAAAGACTGTCACCATATCCCCCCTTACTCTTCTAGCTTCGAGTGATGGCAAGTCTAATTCCCTCAGCCTCTCATCATAACCGAGATTGCGTATTTCTGGCACCAGTTTCGTGGCATGTCTTTGAACTTTTTCAAGCTTAGCTATGTGCTTTTTCAAGTGCGGATTCCAAAAGGGGGCTGCATATTCGAGTTTTGGCCTCACATAGGTTACATAAATATTTCTGAACATTTCCTTGTCCATGTGCCTGAAGGCTACCCTTACATTTGATAAGAATGCATATGCTGCCCTTACTATGCCATTTATATGTATTTCTGGAGACAAATCTGCCAGTATGTTTACTCCTAGATCTCTCTCATTTTCTGTCTCTTGAAGTTGTACTCCAGCCACTGAGTAGTCAAGCTTGGACCTTCTTGCACTTGTACCCATTCTCATTACCTTACATTTTGAAGTATTGAATTTCATTAGCCACTTTTCTGACCACTCATCAGATTATTTAGATCCTCCTGAAATTCTCTACCATTGTTGTCGTGTTTTACTTTCTTCACAATCTTTGCATTATCTGCAATCATATTCATGAATGAATTTACAGACTCTGGTAGGTCATTTACATATACAAGGAACAAAAGTGGCCCTAAAACTGAACCCTGTGGAACTCCACTACTAACTCTTCTCCATTCAGACACTGAGTGTCTTACTCTAACCCTCTGTTCCCTTCCTTCTAAGTAAGTTTTTATCCATTCCAAAACATTTCCACCTATTCTAGCCATTGATTGCAGCTTCCTAATAAGTCTCCCATGTGGAACAGTGTCAAACGCTTTCTGGAAGTCTAGGAATATGCAATCTGCCCAGCCCTCTCTTTCCAGTAAGATTTGGCTTACCTCATCATAAAATTCTAATAAGTTTGTAACTGTTGATCTACCCTCTCTGAAGCCATGTTGCCTCACTGACAAAAAGTTGAAGGATTCCAAGTGAAGAAAGATATGTTTCCTTAGTAGTTTCTCCATAACTTTGCAAACTATGCTGGTCAAGGAAACTGGTCTATAGTTCAGAGCCGTATCCCTCCTTCCCTTTTTGAAGATAGGTATCACATTTGCTTGTTTCCAGCATCTTGGAATCTCCCCCGACTCCAGTGACTCCTTATATATGATACTTAGTACCACTGATATTGTGCTTGCTCATTTTTTAAGCACATGAGGGGATATGTCTTCAGGACCTGTAGCTTTATGAACATCTAAATCCATCAGCGCTTTGCATACCTCTGTGGCTGTAAGGTTGATATTCTCTACTACCGGCCCTTGAGCTTCTATCACTGCAATCTGAGGGGGTGGGGTATTTTCTACTGTAAATACTGACTGAAACTCCTTGTTCAATTCTTTGCAGATCTCTTCATCCGTCTCAGTGATGCTTCCATCCGCTCTCTTTAGCCTTAAAACCCGTTCTTTTACCTTCAGTTTTCCTCTTTTAAAGCTGTGGAAAAGCTTGGGATTTTCTTTAGCCTTCCTGGTGATGTCCCTCTCATAGTCTCTCTCTGCCTCTCTCCTTTTACTTAGGTAGTCATTTCTTGCTCTTTTGTATGTTTGCCAGGCATTTATGTTTTTTCTCCTCCTATACCTTTTCCAGCATTTGTCTCTCCACTCCTTAGCTCTTTTACACCCATTATCGAACCATTTCTCTCTGGCATGAATTACACCTACTTTGGTGACAGGTATGCAGCAATCTACTATCTTCCCATATTTCTCACAAAAGATGTCATACATTTCTTGTACAGATTTGTTGTAAAATAAGGTTCTCCAGTCAATAACTGCAAAATGCTCATTCATTTTGATGTAATCTCCTTTCCGATAGTCCCTCCTCATGTCCTCAGAGCCTCTACTCTCAATAAGAATATCTTCAATGATATACTCCATCAACAACACACAGTGGTCACTCTTTCCAATTGGTGGTTCATACTCAATATTTTCAATATCCAACACATTATCTGTGAACACTAGATCAAGTAGTGATGGCTCATCCCCACCCCTGGCCCTTGTTGGTTCCATTACATGTTGGTGTAGGAAATTCCCTTGTACGCAATCTAGGAATCTTGCCCCGAATGAGTCCTCACCACTTTGTGGGTCAAGATTTATCCAATCTATATCTTTATGATTAAAGTCTCCCATAATCAAAATCCTACATTTTTTTTCCCGTGCCATGTTAACAACTGAGTTTATGACTTCAATAGTACCTATATGACTTTCCTCATAAACTTCAAGCCTATTTTGGTTCCTTGGTGGGTTGTATACAACAGTTATTATAATGCTCTCTGACCCAGTATTTATGCGAGCAACAAGAAATTCCTTGAACTCACTTTCTATAGCCAAGTTTATTTCTTCAACTTGAATCCTTTCACTTATGAGCAGTGCTATCCCTCCACCAGTCCTCTCAGATCTTTCAACCCTTAGTATTCTGAAGCCCTTAGGAAAAACTGTGACACTGTTTATGTCCTCACTCAACTTAGTCTCTTTAATTGCTACTATATCTGCCTTACTGTTGTGAATCCTATCTTTTAATTCTACTGCCTTACCAGCTAATCCATCAGCATTTGTGTATAACAATCTTAATGAGGCCCCATCCCCTGATCTTCTGTCATTATCTTCTTTATCTCCCCTTTGTCTGGAAGAACTCCGTAATGAAAATTTTTCTTCCTTTCTTCATTTTTTTCATCATTTAACCTTCTTGCCTCTTGCAACAAGTTTTTGATCTTTCCCATCTCTTCCTGTGTTCTGTATTGTCTAATGAACACTTCTTTGAATTCTTGAAGGTCTTTTAGATTTTTTTTTCTCAACAATATTTCCCTACATGTTTCCCCTCTCTCAAAGGTTACTTTTGTTGGTCTCGGCTTTCCTTCCCTCGAATATTTACCTAGTTGGTGTATGTTTACAATATCCTCAGGACCACATACTACTCCAAGCTTTCTTATCAGGTCTACAACCCTAGCTTTATTTTCTTCAAGTCTCCCCTGCCATGTTGGTTCCTGGGACTCGCTTATGCCTGAGATTACCACTGTCTTCTCCTTATCAAGTGCCTGTCTGATGAGTGGGTTTGCCCTTTCCATCACAACGTCTTTCATTTTTTCGATTACTGTCTCTTTATAGTCAACTGTTTGTATGTTTCCAGTGCCACTACCTTTACAGCCTCTTTTACTGCCACATTCCCCTTTAGTGCATCAGCAAAGGAAGTTTTCATGGCATCATTTTCCATATTCAGCTCCTGGAACTCTTTTCTAAACTGTTCAATATTTTCCTTAATTTGGACATTCCAAGCAGCAATCTCGTCTCTCTCAGAAGAGAGCAGTGAACTAACATCTAATTCCTTTAGGTTGTCATTCAGCTGTTTGCTTTTTTCTTCTTGTGATTACCTAATTGTGATTACCTAATTGTGTTTACGGGAAAGAGCCCAAAGCTCGTATCTTCCCGTCTCCTGATCGGTTCCATTTTTAGACTTAGTGATACTTATCGTACCTGTCCTTAAAACTATGGATTGAGATAGCATTAACTACCTCCTCGCTTAGCGAATTCCAATTATCAACTACTCTTACACTGAAAAAGTATTTCCTTACATCCTGCAAAGAAGTTTTCTTACGAAGCTTCAAACTATGACCTCTAGTTCTAGAGCCAGCCATATCAAAATATCGATCCCTATCCACTCTATCATAACCATGAAGGAATTTAAAGACTGTCACCATATCCCCCCTCATTCTTCTAGCTTCGAGTGATGGTAAATCTAATATGTGCTTACGGGAAAAAGCCCCAAGCTCGTAGCTTCCCGTCTCCTGATCTGTTTCATTTTGTACTTAGTGATATTTATCATACTTGTTCTTATACCTTTGTTTTGAGTTAGCATCAACTACCTCCTCTCTTAGCGAATTCCAATAATCAACTACTCTTACACTAAAAAAAAGTACTTTCTTACGTCCTGCAAAGAAGTTTCCTTACAAAGCCTGAAACTATGACCTCTAGTTCTAGTGCCAGCCATTTCAAAATATCGATCCCTATCCACTTTATCATAGCCATGAAGGAAATTAAAGACCGTTACCATATCCCCCTCGTTCTTCTTGCTCCTAGTGTTGGAAAGTCTAATTCCTTAAGTCTCTCCTTGTAACTAAGATTGCGTGTTTTTGGCATCAGTTTCATAGCATGTATTTGAACTTTCTCCAGCTTAGCTACGTGCTTTGTCAAGTGTGAATTCCAAAAGACGGCTTGCTGTTCAAGATTTGGCCTCTCATAGGTTTCATAAGTATTTCTGAACATTTCCTTGTCTATATGCCTGAAAGCTACCCTTACATTAGTTAAGAAAGCATATGTATGTATTTACATATACATACGCAAAAACTGTAAACAAATGACGCAATTTTATGTATGCTTGACACTATTCAACAGCAATATACTATCTACTACGTCTAGGGTAGAGGCGAATTTTACGTTGCAGAAGAGATGTGATACGCATTTAGCGGAGACTTATTCACAATCGGCTTGTGTTGTTTATGCGCGCCCTTTTGTGATATGACAACAAAAGGATGAATGAATTTCCATTCAGATTATAGGGGTCTATGAGCTGACCGAGCTCTTTGTCCTCCTGCACACATACGCCAAGAAGACTCACTGTATAAGCCTTTAGCAGTATATGATGTAAACTCAAGAGGAGAGAAATAAACACAGCCAAAATGGTTAAGCAAGAAGAGGCGGAGAACCTCATTCATTCACCCTCCAACCCAGTTGGTATGGGAGACATCAAAGGTAGGTAGAAGCTTCAATTGGCTCACTTATGGGGTACCGTAGAAGGGAAAGGCGGTGAGGATGATGTATGACACATATTTAGTTATCACAGTGACATAAACGGATTATTTAAACGTCAACCCCAGTCACCATCCCAAGCAGTTCCTTTGAAAATTTTTGCGAAGGCCTCTGACTTTTAGTATATGGAATAGACGATATGTTGAAATTACATAAAAAACTACTGGATTACCTTAAGGTCAATTATCAGCTCCTTCCCTCCCTCTGTGGTATTTGGGAGATGTGGGAATTGTAGATAGGGTAGCTTAAAGGAACAATTTTGTAGAGAAATAATATAGAAGTATTAAAAATAAATCTACGTGCAATGGGACACCATAATGTAAATTTTTAGTTTTTATGTGGTGTGGGGAAATAAAAAAAAAAAAAAAATATACTGTTTTAATAAAATTGAAGGAATTGATAATATAAATCTGTTAAAAAAAATACCACTTAACCCCTTTCCTAAATGGGGGTAAATTTGCTTAAACAAAGATGCCTACCTAATATTATACTAAGCCACAACATTTGTGGGTTAAATTCATTTTCTGCACCCTTTCTATAGTTTATCCGAAAAATCAGTGTTACTAGCACCTCTTGAAATGCTGTGTAAGCACCCAAATTTTCCTATTAGGGTATTTAAGGCTTCAAATTTCAGTCAGATGTGGTTAGTTGTGTTAAGCTAGGTTAGGTTAGGTTAGCTAAGTTAGATCAGTTTATTTAAATGCCCAACACCTCCCTCAAATATCGACCCGAACACAAAAAATTGTGATTTCCGACAAAAAATATAATCAGTTTATTTTGGAATACATCAAGACCTATCAGTAAAAAATAGTCATTGTCCAAAAATTGTAGGGGTGCATAAATCTAATTTTAACCCATTTTTGCTTCTAAAGGTAAAGTTAAAAGTTTGCTGGGTATTAGCCCTCCTATCAAAGGCGTCGCCCCTGTTCTGGCAGACATCAGCCAGTGTAAGCCCCAACCCCCTACTGTGGTGTCCAACCACAGCAGAAATCTCTCCAGTAAACAGCTTAAACTCCCTTGCCTGGACGAGGCTCGATCTGCCGACCTCATGAATGCAAAGCCAGCACGTTACCACTGTACTAGCCAGGAGGCTAGTACACTTGCCTTCTCCTCTTTCCTAATTGGGGTCTGCCTACATCATCATTTTAAATACTAAATATTCTACGCTCCTGAAATTATCTATATACGTTATTGTGATAGATGTTGATTTTGAGGCCACAAACAAAGGCTGCAGGATATTAGAAAGTCAAGATTGGTTTGTTTTTAAAATTAAATAATAATTTCAACCAAAAAGTATAGGAGAAAATAGATTATCACTTGCATTATTAAAATCTGCAATTTGCTCTTGCTCTCTGAGGATACCATTTTAGAATTAGCTACCTAACTCTAATCCAGAAAGCTAATAAGTTGTTTATTAGACATAGCTGCCGAGTTATTGGTAAAAGTTTTGAATAGTCGTTACTAAGGTGAATGTCAAATTGGATTTCTTTTTGCTGCATATAAAGTGTATATGAGTAATATTGCTTTAGACATTACACGTGCACACTAGAAAAGTGGGTGAGGTAATCAGGTGAATTAGAGGTGAGTAAAATTAGAAGTAAATGTATGTTAGATTTTATTGGTTGTATATGAAAATGACATGAGTAATGATTAGTTTCTAATAGAATCATAAGAATTTCAAACATAGGAGACGGATGAGATAAATTCAGTTGGTTACATTAAGCAGACTCTGAAAAGTGGATGATAGATGTTATTGATGAGGAAACACTACTATCTTAAAGAAAAACTAAAATATCAAGAAATCTTGCATGAAGTTGCAATTAAAACAGAATGATTGTTATAAGCTGGAATTGAAACTCCTGACAAATATTGAAAAAAAAAATTATAAAGGAAAGTACCTAAGAGATATATTGTATGGGTTTTTCATTGACATTAGATATAAATGCTATATAATCATGAAGCAGTGTTATATTTAAAATAAACCATTGTAGTTCTCGGGTCTATGCAGTAGCTATGACTTTGAATGTAGAAATATAAGAAGCAAGCTGGCAAGCTTGACAGGTGTGAATAGTAGAGAGAAAAATGAGTAAAATTATATTGTGTGAATTTGATAAGTAGATGAGTAATGGTTGTATAGAACATTGCTTCCCAAGTGGTTCATAAGGTTCTTCGCTCGTTAAAGAAAAACAAGGCATCTGGTTCCTATGGTATCCCTGCAAGGTTCCTTAAGGAGTTTGCAGATGAACTGGCTCCCGTGCTTTGCTGTCTTTTTTGCCTCATTCTGTCAACCAGTAACTATTCTTCATCTTGGAAGTATGCTCTAATGCAACCTGTTCCTAAGAAGGGTGACCGGTCTATTCCTTCAAACTACCGACCTAATACTCTAACCTCTTCTATTGTTAAAGTTTTCAAAACTTTGCTCAATGCTCACTTCTTGAAACGCCTTGAATCTAACTAATTTATCTCCAATCAACAGTACGGTTTTTTCACAATGGTGACCTCCTGTCCTATCTTACTCATGTATGGTCATCTTCTCTGAGGAACTATAGGCAATCCTTTGTCGTCACCCTTAATATCTCTAAGGCTTTTGACAGAGTCTGGCGCAAGGCTCTGTTGGCCAAACCCCCTTTCTGTGACTTCACCCCCTTCTCTTTGTTCTCTGATTTCCAATTTTCTTTCTGACCGTTTTATTTCTGTAGTTGTTGACGGTGCAACATCTAGCCCATTCCCTGTTACCAGTGGTGTTCCACAGGGCTCTGTTCTTTCACCTACTCTGTTCCTTCTCTTCATAAATGATCTACAATCCCCATCTTCCTCTCTTCTTCACGCCTTTGGCAACGATTCTTCCCTTCACTTTTACACTACCTTATCCTCGCAACTTTCATCTCATACTCGTAATCAGTGTCATATGACTCTTTCTTCTACTCTCAACTTTGATTTGCAGAGGGTATCTGAGTGCGGCACCCAAAGTTTATTAAATTTAATGCCTCAAAGACAGAGTTTCTGGCTATCTCTTTATCTTCTCCTGATAGCCCTATTTTCTTCGAAACTAACGAAATTTACCCTCTTAATTCTATCAACATATTAGGAATCCATATAGCCTGTAACTTGTATTGGAGGAATCACATAATCTAGATTTCTAAATCTGCATCCAAAAAATTGGGGGTTCTGTTTCATTTTTGTCATTACCTTTCCTCTTTACAGATACTTAAAATCTATAAAGGTCTTATCTGTCCCTGCTTAGAATACTGCTTACACATCTGGGGTGCTTCATCTTATACTTATTTCCTTGATAGGGTTGAATCTAAGGTAGTCAGACTCATTAATGATCGTTTTCTCATTTCTAATCTGATATCTTTTTCTCTTCACCGTAAGTTATCATCCCTTTCTCTTTTCTATCTCTACTACTTTCATCGCTGCTCTGATGACTTGGCGAGTTGCATCCCTCCCCCATTGCCGAGGCCACGTAACACTCGCCAAGCGGCCTTGTCTCACATGTACTGTGTGGAGATTTGTAGCTCGCAGATTGGTTGGTGCAGCGACTGCTTCTTCGCATCTACCTCCAGACTCTGGAACTATCTTCCTCCTTCTGTCTTTCCAAATTCTTATAGCCTGTATTCCTACAAAAATCGGCTCTATTATCATTTCAGGGCCTCATCCTCTGTATCTCTTAAGTCCTCAGTACTTTGACTACTTTTTCAATCGTTCCTTTTTCTTTGTGTATTATTGCCTCATCTCTGCCTTGTCCATAACCTTTTTCTTTTTCTTTGTCTTAAAGTTCTCTTATGCCTGGGCATTTATTGATGAGGGCATTTTTTTTTTTATGCCTGTCCCATTGTCACACTTATAATACCCTTTGGCTTAAGGTACAAAACCTAATATAATAGTAATATAAATGATATAAAAGTAGGTAACCAAAATAGTAAATAGGAAAAATTCTTATCGGTGCTTATCGGAGGTCGACCATTTGTTTACATCATCATTTCAATAGTTACTCTGGGAGAAGGTTAGGTTAGTGACTAACTATGATATCTACATAGACGGAAATAAGAGTGAAATTAGGAAATATGAGGAATAGAGTTACTACATGGTGATATTAGGAGGAATAAGGCAAGAGCGAGATGCAGGCACTCTTAGGTCTTATGCCGGTCAACATGAGTTTTGATATCGTTTCTTTGGTTTCTCTGAGAAAATCACAAAGAGGTGGAAAAATCAGGGATATTTTATTCCACATCTGAAATCTAGTATTGCAATTTGCGTGATGGAGATAACATTTTATCTTGTGCCTTAAAAATGTTTACTTCTTTCCCATCCAAAGATAGACATGTTTCATGCTATTTTAAAATTATATTGGCTAAATATTAAAGGCATAATAGCCATAACACATTTTTTAATCTGTCAGATACTCCAAATTTATGATCAGTAAGATACCAATTCTCTCCTCAATTCAAGCATTCTCTCAAGAATATAATCTCGTGATAGCCATTTAACTTTTGTATGCAACAATATAGTGTTTTAAGGACCACCCATAGCTTCACTAAAAGCCTTCATTACTCGTGCCTGCACTGACCAAAGTTCATGATCTTCACTGCTTTGTCCAAAACTTTTTTCATTGAAGTTGAGACCCTTTATTTGTCAGTAATGAATATCTTTGTAAAATTCAGTAAATATTGTTACAGTGTGTTAAAGCACTCTTGATTTGCTTTACAGCCTGAACCATTTTCCTGTCACTGACTTTGCAATTATCAGTGGCATTAGAGTTGTTATTTTTGGTCATGATCAAAATGCTTTATTTAATCCCATTGCTGTTCTGGATATTTTGCCGAAAGATTTCTATTTACATGAGAAAAATATACTTTATCCTTAGACTGATATTTTTTAAGTATTTTGTCTTTTCTAGTTAAATAGTTTTCTTTATTAATTACCAGCCCTTCTAACTCTTGCTAACTTTTCCCAGAACTATGTGGATTTATACGCACTATCCATTAGAAAAGTAGGAGTGGTAAAAGGAACGCTCATTTTCGAACCTTAAAAGCTAAAATACAATAATTAGAGCATATGCTGAAATGTGGAAATACGAAGTACAAGATAAGAATATACATATCAGTTAGCGAAAATTTATAATATATATGTTATTGCTATGAAATTAAAATGGAAAGAAAAGCAAGACTTGAAACCCTTGGTGTAAATATGAATGGAATATGCAAAGGAAAGAGAACTAAGTTTCTTTGGGTTCTTACAATGACATTAGAAGCATATAGTTCAGGAGAAATATTGAAAATCAAGAAGTACGAAGGATTATGCAAAGAATGTAAGTAAAGGTGAAAAATCAAAAAAGAGGAGTTGAAAAGCCATGTCACTATGCACCACAGACAAGTGAAGCTTGATCATTAAATGAGGCCTCGCATATTTCTGGAAAAAGGACAAGATGTAAAGCGTGCATTTCTTGGATATTTGTGGGAATGTGAGTAAAAATCGCACCTTGAAGAAGGAAAAGCATATTTATCTGAGTCTGCATGTAAATACACTCACCTCTTGGAAGAACACGAGAATTGGTTCTCAAAATGCACGGGTAATGTAAAATTCGCTTAATGTGACCAGTCATTCCATAGGAAACTATGATAATGGACATAGATGCATTCCACATCTGTACATAAACACACTATGCTAAAGATATAAGATAAGTAAAATTTATTTTATAAGTACATAACAAAGCTGAAAGACCTTTAGTTAGTTTTATTAATATACAAATAGTGTATAGTATAAAACATATACAGATTTACAAATATATACTGTACAGCAAAAAAAATTAACGCACCCTCAGAACGAACCCTTATCTGCAAACGTAAACAAAGATGACATAAGCGGTAGGAGGAGGAGGTGGTGGTGAGAAGGTGACTAAAGCGGTAGGAGAGGGAGGAGAAGAGTAGGAGGCAGGGGGAGAGCAAACCCATGGTTGTTGTTGAGGTTAATACTGTGTGAAGAGAGACCGAAGCGCATGGCAGCATGGTGGGAAACTGCCTCAGAGGCAGATGCTTAGTTACCAAACTGAATTTTTTTTTTTTTTCTCGTGTGCTCCCACATAGCTTGTTTATTTCCTATTTCTTTACTATTATATTCGTGACGTGCTATTCCAATTTCGCGTAGTTTAAACATGCGTAAAAAGTAAGGTGACTGTACTGTCGTACTCCCCTATGGAGATGTAGCCCTTTCAGAATCTAGTCATTTTCAAAAATTTAAATGGAATAAGTAGTTCAATTTCCATGCTATTCGAGTGATGGAAGCAGACCAGCAGCTCAATCAAAGCTCATTGAAAAATATACCCTTCCTTCCTTTGCTCTCAGGAAGTCAGCCACCGTCAATCATCCCCAAGTTTAACAGGAAATTGGAGGCACTTACGTCAATTGCTACAGTTGCATCCTGACCCGGATGGAGACAATAACATAAAAAAACAAATGCCCATTAATGGTCAGTCTTGAAAGGTAGAGGATAATATGGAAAGGAAAAATTAGTTTGTTTGAGAGGATAGCCAAGGAGACTATCAACATAGACACTCAAGCCTCCCTGTGGGCACTGAAGGGATCTACATATACAAATCCCTAATTGGCTGGATGATACACACTCTTGGATAAATGAGTACACCTTGTTTCTTTTTTCCGTGTTTTTTTTAACTGCAAAATTGCAATAATGCCCCCAAAAAATAATAGTAAAAAAATACGAAGTCCGCGAATAACGCCCATGCTAAAAAAATTCTTCATTTTAGTAAAAAATCGACTGCCTCAGAGGCACTTTTCTGCCATCCTCCTCCTCTTCTACTGCTTACTGCGATTGGATATTATGGAGAAAATTGAAAAAAGCAATAAGAACAAACAGCAAACATATTTTCAATATACTGTACCTGTATACAGTATTGTATAAGGTGTACTGTTTTACTATAACTCAGTGAAATTATACAAAGTTCTTAGAATGTAATTCATTTGTTTACGTATCCTAAAGGCACTTTAATAAATCATAAAACATATAGTATGCTAATAAATTTTCATATATACAGTCACACATGGAGTGGCTGATGATGAAAGTTCTAGTGTAAATTTTACTGTGATGGATGAGAGATGGTAAGTTTTTGCAGAATTACGTATTTGTTTTTTGTAATAAAAAAACGTAAATTATATTAATATATTGTGGTAATAATGCTATTAATAATTTGTCAAAATAACACAGGGGTTCCCTGTTTTACATCAGAGTTCCATTCCTTACAGCTGACTTATACTAGATTTTGGTGCAAGTCAGAAAACACCTAAATTCGAATCTAGATCCCCTACCACTGCTTACTCTAATATATAAAGAAAGTGAATGAACACAATACAGTGTTGCTTACCTTTACTACTGTGGTTGGCTTACACCTAGATAACTGGATAAATTCAGCCCTCATAACCAACTTAGGGTCGAATGGCTTAACGCCTGGGAATGAGCACAAAATTAAGTGACACTTCTTCTTCCCCCCTTTCCCATTTTCACGATATAAAACAATCTATTTTCTCTCTCCTGAATCAACAGGAGGCTCACTGGGAAGCCCTGTTGATGCTGGTCATCCAGCCAACGCGCTAATAAAATCTTATTGCTAATCATGTTGAAAGTATGTGCTCACAGAGTATGAGCACGAATAGCAATATGGCAGAAGAGAGGTTAAGCAATATCTTTACAACAGCGCTTTTTGACTACTCTTAAAAATGTGTTCTTATTGTTCTTATTGTGCTGTCCTTTTGGTTTCTCTCACTCTAAAATTTACCTTTGCTAATTTTGTAAATTGATTAAATCTAGTTCATTGAAATAACCAAATGCATATATAAGTAAATAGATAAAGCCATTAACTTGATATATACATATACAGTACAACAATGCCGTGTGACTATTCTTTCGCCAACCTCAACAAACATTTGCTCATCAAGATAGTATTTACAGCTATGTATTTGGTAATTTTTTTTATTAAATTAAGTCTAATTCCTTCAAATAAAAAAACATAAACATATGAATAGATAAAATCTTAAACTTGGTACAGTATATATGTATACAACAGTACAGTGAGACTATTCTTTCGCCAACCTTAATTAACTTTTTCGCATAATGATTGTATTTACGGCTATGTATTTGGTAATTATGTAATCATGTAGTAGGTTGGCTCATGGCACAGCCGCCCGTTGCAATACTACAGCTGAAGTGTTTTTGAACTTCAATAGGTCTGTCCAGGACAGTTCGATGTTTAGTCTTCTTTCAGTTACGGTTCTTTTTCTATGCCTACAGCTACACTGAATATTCTTGGATATTCATCACACATCTTTTATTATCCCTTCACATCTGACAAGTCATCACTCTCTCCATCTCTTTTTCTCTTTACTTTATGTATTCTTTGTGCCCAGGCCCGATGAGGGCTGTTTTATTTTATATTTTTTTTGGCCCGTCCTGGTTTCACAATCATTAAAAAAATAAATAAATAAATAAATTAAGTCTATCTCTTTCAAATATCCAAATACATAAACAAATAAATAAATTAAGCTATTTACTAGGTATATACGTATACAGCAATACCCTGTGACTATTCTTTTGCCAACCTCAACAAACTTATTCCCATAAAGATCGTATTTACGGCTATGTATTTGATAATTATGTAAAGAAATTAAATATAATATCTTCATATATCCAAATATATAAACAAATAAATTAATAAAACCATTAACTTGATATATATGTATAGAACAGAGCTGCTACATATGTTTTCATCTGCCAGGTTCACAAAATGTTCAGCGCACAAAGTTTGACTTTGCCGCTCAAGCCAGTCAGGTAAAAAAATTTATTTATTAATAATGTATTAATTAGTTATTGTCCTCTGACGTAACAGCAGCGTGATGTAACTCGGAACGACATAAAATGGGGAACCCCTGTAGTACCTTTTGAGAGATGCGAAGACGCTGCGGAGTTACTTATAAGACATTTTTCAAATCGTAAAGACACCATTTGTGTAATAAAACATAGCTAATACAAAAATTATATTAGTAACTTGTAATACAGTAGTAAATAGACATTTTAATGATAATGCAGTACAGTATTATCGTTTTAATCTGGTAGCATAGCTTTGAGGTGACAAATTAGAGAAGGTAAATATCTGCGGAGTTTACATTGACATAGGGTCGTCTGTGTTGGAGGGGGGGGGATAGAGGAGGTAGCTTAATAAACAGAAAACAACGGAAATGAAACACCTGAGGTTGAAGGCACTGGTCCTATGATTTCTTGGGGTTTTTGCACTTATTCCACAGTTTCTTGTAGATTGTCACGTTACTTAAAGAATTGTTCTGAGGAAGTTTGCGGTCTTTTTATTTTTTCATCTTATGTGATGCAGTGTCATTGTATGGTATTGTGAAGGATATTTGCTACTTTTGAAAACCTCTCAGCATTCGGGTCCTGGTTCTCTAAAATGATGGGACATTTTTCCATGAAAGGAAACCCCTCGGTCATCAACTTTGTATCAAGCTTCTTCAAAGGGATAAGCTCATTTCTTCTTCTTTTTCATCTCTGTGCGTGGCTTCCAGTTCTATTAGTTCGTCATTTGTTAATTCCTGAGATTGTGACTCAAACAACTTCTCAAAATCCTCTTCTTCCAAGTCAAGCTTCAGCTCTTTGCTTATATCCACGAGATTTTCAATGCTTTTCTTGACCTCCACCTCTGGTAAAAATCCTTTAAAATCATTCACAAATTGTGGACATAAAACCTTCCAAACATAGTTCATAAGGGTCTCAATAACTTCATGCCATGACATATCAGTGTATCTGATACACGTATTAATATTGTATCCTTTCCAAAGTCATGCAAGGTCATATCAGGGTTATCATTCACTGCCTTCAATGCCTCCCTGTACATACGATGAGTGTAATTTTTTTGAAATTTGCCACTACACCTTGATTCATTGGCAGAAGGAGTGAAGTTGTTTTAGTAAGCAGATAGACAACTTTTATGTCTGGATGATAATCATCCAAGTGTGGTGGGCGGCCAAAGACATTATCCAAGATCAAGAGAATCTTGAAAGGGTTTCCCTTCTTCTGACAGTACTATTTGATTTTGAGTATAAAGTGGTGGAGAAACCATTTCTCGAACAGCGAGTGTCACCTAGGCCTTGATGTAGGATATCCAATTTACGGGAAGAGAATTCTTCATGATATTCTTCAGTGCCCGTGGATATTCAGCTTGGTATACTAAAAGTAGTTTGAGCTTGAAGTCTCCTGAAGCATTGCTGCCGAGCATCAAGTCAATCTATCCTTTGGAGTCTTAAAGCCGGGCATTGTCTTCTCTTCATGGTGGATGTATATCTTTTCTGGCATTTTTTTCCAAGAAAGTCCAGTCTCATCCACATTGAAAATTTGCTGAGGAAGATAACCACCATCACTGATGATTTATTTTAGCTCGGTCAGGAATTTTTTGGGAGTGTCTTTTTTGGCAGTTGCTGGTTCACCACTAACTTAAACTTGATGTAAGTTTGCAGCTTTCTTGAAACCTTGGAACCACCCATAACTTGCTGCGAACATTTAATTACCTGTACTTTCTCCAGCCTTAACCTTCAAATCTTTTAAAAGGGAAAAAGCCTTTTCCTGAATCCATAAAAGGCTAAGTTGCTGCCACTGGTGTTTAATTTTTTCTGTAATTCCTCTCCTCTCTTACTAATAACAGTAGACTTGGCAGGCACGGCACACCTGACATGTTCCATACTGCGTTTTTTCTTCTTATAAATTGTGCCCATAGTGGAACGATTCATATTGAAAGCGCAGGCTACATTCACCATTTTTTCACCACTTTGTAATTTCTTAATTATAGCAATTTTTTTCCTATTGAGATTGCTTTTTTTAAATTTTTTTTTTTAAAGCAACACTAACATCAATACCCATATGCTTTTCACCACTCATGATGAATAATCAGTTAAATGGATATTTCACAAAAATCCTGGTATGCAAGGAAGAGTGTTAGAGCGACTTTTTGGAACGCTAGCTATGTTCATAATACCGACAGCGTGCTCTGTGTGACAGTGCTGCACGTGTCGTTCTTAGTGGCCAAAAGTCGAACTAGGCACAAGAGCCAATGTCGGCAAGATTTGAATTCGTGGCGAATTTAGTTCGTAAAATTTGTATAATTTTAACTTCCAGTGCACTTCATTCGTATCTGCGGATATTCATGATTCAAGGAGCGTCTGTGCCTCTAGGTTAACCTCAGAAAATCCACAAAATCTAAATAATAATAATAATGCTGTAATAATAAAAATAGTAATAATAATAGTTATGATAATAATAGTTAAGTAAACTTATAAAGTATTTTGGTATGATGCAATTTCACTAGCTCTTTAGACAAAAATACAGAATTTTTTTTTTTATTGAAATATGATAGAAGCCTTGAGAAATTATGTATTTCATTATAGTAATATAGTTGGACCAGATAATGTTACATGAGGGGATCTTGGGCAAAGGAAGTAGAAAATGGCCAACACCTTTTTTGTATTTGCAGCTCTCCATTCTGGAACAAATTGGTTTTTTGTCTCTCATGACAGCAAAAACATTACTTTGCAATTTCAGTAATGTTTTTAGGTTTTGAGTTCTTCCTAAGATACATCATTATATGCTTAATTTTAAAGCTTTATACCAGAAATATACAAAATAAGTTTATATTTTAAGGGAATGAATAATGGCATTTGATTGAGCAAATAATTGACTCTGATATTATTTCTTCCATTCTTTTGTGTACAGTATTTTATATTAAGGATGGAGGCTTTATGCAGCAATACACCCCATGCAGGAGTGAAATATAAGGAGTGTTGAATTGATTACAAGTAAAGTAGCTGCTTTATGACCTCAAAATTTTAATTTTATAGAAGATACTACTTAATTTAGCGAGCTCAGAGAAAACATACTTTGTGTTAGGTTTGAATATGGGCTGCCTATCAACATGTATACCAAGAAATTTCCTGTATTGCTACTGAATGAACTGCTTATCACCATGCATGCCAATAAATTGGATTGTTGCTGGTGATCAAGAATTATATCACCATTATTTATTCTGCAGTTTCTGGAAATACCCCTCTATAAAAATACTGCATTAAGTGATACTTTTTTACTTTGTATAAGGCTGGTTGGTAAGAAACCAATCCTTATGAATTATTTATCAATGGATATTTTATAGTAAAGCTAAAGGTGTTTGCATGCATCAAAAAGAGGGCTTGGAAGCTGCATTGGGGGGAAAAGATGTATGGAAAAATTATTCCCAAATTGAAGGCTTTGGATTGGATATACTTCTTCATTACCATGCAGTACAAGACACAAAAACATATTAAGATAGTTAGACAGTGCACTTCAATACTGAATGAACAACTTACCTCAGAGGTGTAGCACCTAACTTGGAAGAGTTTGAGAAAATTACAAAGCTCTACAGAGGAACATTTTAGCATCAAAAATAAAAAAAACAACACCTCCAGTTCGTGGAGGGTTTATGGAGGAGATGATAGAAGTGGGAGCAGTAAAGAATGCACATTTCTTTAAATTTCAAAACTGCTTCTTTATTGTTCTAAAGAAGAATTCAGAGATGCCAAATTGATCCTTGACCTCTAGGCTTTCAATTAAAAATTTCCCTAAGCCAAGGTAAGGACACTAAAAATAGAGAACATTAGGGTGATGTTCCCGAGCATTGCATGGACCTCCACCATCATCCCCTGCAATGCTTACTTGCACATCCCAGTAACCAAATATTTTGTGTCATTTATAGGCTTCAGACTGGAACCCACTACATTCTGGCTTCAGGTCCTCCCTTTCCATCTCAGTATTACCCAAAAGACATTTTCAGGCATCTTTAAAGTCATCTATAGAGAACATCAGGAAAGGGATAATTGGGTCACTACTTACTTGAACGATTGACTAGTATTGGTTGCATCAGAAGAAAAAGTAGCATGGCAACAAAAGATGTTGGGAAACATAATGGACAAGAAAGCTTCCTGGTAGACTATGCTAAGTTGTGTCTGCTACCTGACTGGAGTTTTGAATGGCTGGGTATCTTTTGGGACCTGTTCAACAATACAATAAGCCTTTCTTATTTAAAACAGCAGGATATGTTAAGGGCAGTAAATGTCTGCAGAGGAAACCAAGAATTTCCATGATGATAATAGAGGTGGTAATGGAAAAACTCTAGTTTGCATTGTTAACTTACCCATTTTTTAACTTCTTCTTCTTCTTCTTCCTCTATTTGCATTCCCATTTTCATATGGGGTCGCATCTCTTCACTAGTCGTCTCCACTGGTTCCAGTCCATCACTTGCTCCTCTCTCAGCTGTCTCTCTCTGAGATCCTCCTTCAGTCGGTCCTTCCACCGTAGTTTAGGTCTTCCTCATCTACGTCTGCCCTCCACGTCCATCTCCATCACTCTCACACCCACGTAGTCTTCTTCTCTCCTCTTCACATGACCGAACCACTGTAATCTCCTCTCCTGCGCTTTCGCCGACGCCTCCACCACCTTCACTGTACCTCTTATCCGGTCATTTCGTATCCTGTCCTCCCTCGTCACCCCACACATCCACCTCAGCATTCTCATTTCTGTGACATCTATCTTCCTTTCTTGAACCTTTTTCACCGGCCACGTCTCCGCTCCGTACCCTTCTTTAACTGCCCTAAAGGAAATACACAGGTTCTTCATTTATTCAACATAAAAACAGACATTGAAACAAGAAAGTGGCAACAGGGAAAGGTTTTCATCTTTTTCTGGAAATGTGTGCAACTGCAAGAACTCTTCGTTGAATGTTTTCCCAACGTCCTTTTCTGTCTACCCTGAATATCTTAAATGCTTCAAGAAAGGGCAGGGGATATTGCCTGCCTGATGGCCAGAAGGGAGCTGGAATTGTGTCAGCTCATCTATACCATTGCCACATAAACGTGATGGAAATTCTAGTGGTCTACATTGCCTTGAAAATTGTGAGAGCAAAGAGAAATGCCCATATGAAGCTCCACTGCGATTTCATGACTTTTCTGCATCAATAGAGGAGAAGCATTGAGGCTGCGGACCCTTAACCAGTGGGTACTAGCACTGAACATACTGCTCAAAAAGAGGAGCATTGCTATTTCAACTTTATACAGAACATCATTGTGGACAGTCTGTCCTCCCAAAACTACCTTCAGTAAGAATGGTCGCTGGACCAAGTATCTTTTCAGAAAGTCAGGGAACTGGTTCCAGACATTGAAGAGAACTGTATGCCTAACCAGTCAGAGACCAGAGAATGGTAGAAATGAATGCATTCACAATTGATTTGAATCTTTATATATCATCCAATGAATCAGTTTTGAAATCTCCAATCATTTGGAGGTCCAACAGTTGACATCAGCTTTTGGTTGCCCAACCAGGTATGGTTTCTGGAACTTCAGAGGAAGGCAGCCTTCAGTGTGGCATTGAAAGCCCTAGTCTTACCTCACCAGATATAGCCAGTCCTTATCACTTTCCCTACTCCTTCACTTCTATTTTGGTCGTACCCTTTTTCCAAAGAGGTCATATCCATGAAGTTGAATGCAATAAGGTGATCTACATACAAAAAATGAGTTGCTTGTCCATCTTTTCCACTCTATTCAGAAAATAACTATCAGGTTCACTGTCAGGACTCATAAATTTCTAGGAATTGCTATTCTCATTGTAACTGTCAAGGTAAACAATTGCCTCGTGTTGCTTTTGCAACATAGATGTCTCTGCCTCACTCTGTGTAGAATTCATAAAGGGTCTTCCTCATATAAGACCTTATGAGTATCTCTCAACCCAGCATGGGCCCTGATGAAGCCCCTGACCTATTGGAGACAAGCCCATTTCATCTCAGATGCTTCTGACATCGACATTCAAGCCAGAGATATGTTCCTCACCTCCCTTGTCTTGTCCTGCAAAGTCAGTGACTTAATGGCTTTCAGAAGGGAGGACAGCTCCCCAGAACACCTTCTGGATGGTATTATACCAATTCACTTATATCTAGCCTTTTTGGCAAAGAATACATCTTGCATATTGCAAAATGTCAGTCATCATTAACCAGTTCCAGATCAGTGAACTGTGGTTTGTGAGTGCCTTGGAGACATATCTGGACATCTCCTCCCATTACAAGACAGGGATCCTTTTTCTTCACCCTGATGCAATAACTCACTACTTCTCTGCTCTCCCATGAAGCTGCATACATCCACATTGTAAAATCTTGATCCTTGTCATAAGGAAAATTGCCACTACAGTTGCATTCAACTCTTTCTTGTTGACATACAAAACATCTGCCATTCCACAAGATGGTCTTCTCATAAGGCTCTTGTGAGCTATTATTTCAAGGACACCATCCGGAAAGTGTGAGAGCTTTGTGCCATCTTAAAACCAGAATTGTATATTTATTTTGTGGTGACTCGGATGGTAAAGTACCTGTCCTTAGGGTCTACATCTTATATATTCTTTTTGATATTGTTTTTAGATTAGCTTTTACTTATTTTAAGCGAGATCATGCTCCCCATGTTCCTTAGTATTTTTTCTTGTTTTTTTATGAAGTACATAATCTCACTGTTATGTCTAGTATTACATTTACTTTCAGGAGTTTATGGGTGACTATTGTCTCTTTATTAAGTATATAAGAATGTTAAAATCTTTGTTTGCTTTTATCATTTTTCTTATACCTTTTCAGTAGCTTTGATTTATTAACATTCTTTGTGTATTATTCACATATAAATTTTGCTTATGAAATAAATCAATACAATACATTTTCTGGATATGACCTGGCCACAAGTGGAAGGTCTGCTCACCCTCAAGGGTGAACATCCAACAAAAAAAAAAAAAAAAAAGACCTGGGGGTTTGAATAAAATGAAGAAACACACTGGTATGTGAGTATTCCTATTTCCTTCCAAGATGTTTGTAACTTTCCATCTCCTTTCCTTAGTTTCTGTGGGTGTGACACTCTTGACTGGATGCAATGAGACGAACAGAAAAAAGACGCATTGAGGAAAGTAAAGCTTATATTTTTCAACCCTCATGTACCTCTTCTCCCTGTGTACTTCTTGGAAGCTAAGTGTTAGCCTTGAGACTGAATCACTTGGCTTGGTAACAGTTGGCAGAGGGAGAGGCATCTTTCTTTCTGAACTCTCCATGAGCTGCTGCATACCTCCCATTGCCCTTAGAGCCTGTAAAATGGAATTCCAATGCAAATGTGTGGCTGAATCTAAGTTCCGTATCTATTTTGAGACAGAGTTAATTTCAGACTAGAGAGAGAAAGACTCTTTATGGGCTGCATGAGACTCAGAAAAAAAACTTTGTCCTCTTCAAAGAGCCCTTCCTTAGTATTTTTGCATGAGCCTTATAGTATAGCCATGCATATCCTCCACAGAGATAATGAGTTAGTTTTAAGCTTGTCTAAGGAATACTATGTATTTATCATATTCTATATCACTGCTGTTGTAAGTAAGTGTGTTTAACCCAATATGCTTATCATCACTATGGTTAGTAATTTGTTGTAAAGACTTACCTAATGTGCTTATTTTTCTTTTCAGTAGGCTTGTCCTTTCAAGATTATTTGAAATCAGAACTTCGGAGAGGATATCTGCTCGAAAATGATGAAGAGAGATACACTGCAAGAAGAGAAAAAGTTTACACATTTTTCAAAATTCCACGTGAGGTATGATATTTTCAATTCATTTGACTGTATGTAAATAGGATATTTATCTTTTTGGGATTTCTTTCTCCACAATATTTTCTCATTTGGCTACGGCTTTACAGAACATTGCATGAAAGATAAGTAGATAATTAGATAAATTAAGCATTGTGTATTAGGTGCACCATAGCAGAATTCATGCTGCACATTAATTCTTTCTGTTCTCGTATTGTTTATTACCATCTTTTCATTTTAAAAGTCTCTTTATTCCTGGAGGTAACGTTTGTTATTCAGTTATTGCATACTTAATATGCTTTTCCATATTCCTTGATAAATGACAGAGCTATATTTTCCTGCCTGGAGTTGATAGGGTTTCACAGGGTTGTGCAATTGGTTTCCAGCTGTCATGTATTATATACATTATTGTCTTGAAATTTTTTTTTATAGGCATTAATATGATTAAGATGGTATGATCCTATAGTAAAATATCCTGTGAGATGATGTTCACTAATGTTAATCAATATTTGTTGTTGAATTAGTTTAGAAGTTACTTAAATTTTTTCTATATAGTAATTTTATATTATTTAACTGCTTCAAGTATATGTTAGTGAACACTCCATGCAACATATAAGAGGTTATTTTCGGTGTATTCTCTTCTCTGATAAGTATATAAGTAGATATACAATACTTCTCAATATTTTCTCTGGGGTAACATGCTGGATTTAATTATCCCAATATAAGTGCTTGGTCTTTTCTTTCAAGTTACAGTTTCTGTATATTTATAGACGGATTTATCTTTAAGCACTTTTGTGCTCACATAATTAGTATATGTGGCGAAGAAATAAATGTTGGATTTGAGAACACGTTTTGGTAAAGTAGTTTTTGAACCCTGATGTAGCTTTTCTTCTTGTCTTCTCTTCTTGTCTTCTCTTCTTAAGAACATAAGAAAAGGGGACTGCAACATGCCTACTGGCACACACGAGGCAGCTCCATTTTTGCCTGAAGATCTCAGCATCTGACTTATTCTATTCTACTCTATTTATTTATTTTTCTTTTTTGTGATTCTGCAACTAATAAAAATTATAATTATTATTGTTTTAGTTTTTTCTTTTTTTTGGGGGGGGGGATTTTTGCAGTTCGATAAACGCCCTCAGATCCGCAAGCCTTCATTGAGATCGTTGTCTACTAGTGTTAGTTCTCCTCGCCAACTTTTCGCCACAGCCAGAGATATTTAGTTAGGATGCACTGTTTAGTACACTAAGCATGGACTATAACCTGTGGAAAACTGCAAATCTAAACTTCTGCCTGATGATAGAACAACTTTCATTACAGCAGAAGCTATCTTATATCGTATCTGCAAATCTTTTGGTCCTCTGCTCACTTGTAATGATGAGGAAAAGTTGTGAATTCCTTGGGAGTAGCAAAGAGGGACAGTGAATAAAAGAGTGCTCAACTATCTGTAGCATTTTAATAGCTACAATTTGAATCTGGCACTAGGCGTAATCGATGCATGTGATTATGCCAAGCACCAGTGTCTTAGACGTAGACATGCCATGGTAACTTTTAGCCTGCAGTCTCAGATCTCATCCCACAACTACTCATACCATTCAAATTGTGACTACCCAAGAAAACTTGATGAAAGTCACCGTGACACTGTGAAGATCTGTGATTGGAATACATGCTCCAGAACTGGAAGTATTTCACATATCAGTAGGCTAAGTAGGGAAGCAGGGATGACATCGGCCATTCATTGCAAAGTGAACTGCTGCCTCATATCCTGAGATACTGCAGTCAGCTGGGGTCCACTGGATCTCAATGCTATGACGACCTACCAGAGGACATACCAATGACTGTAAACAATTCTTTATCAGAAAGTCTTATTTCGATGAAGTCCTGTGATTTCAAGGCTG
Source organism: Halocaridina rubra (assembly GCA_037179515.1). Lineage (NCBI taxonomy): Eukaryota > Metazoa > Arthropoda > Malacostraca > Decapoda > Atyidae > Halocaridina > Halocaridina rubra. Next base: position 102,438 of record JAXCGZ010015234.1, on the reverse strand, counting down.
CTATAGAATAAAACAATGGACAACAGATGAAGCCAGACAATAGGTAAGGACTCACTGTAGAGTTTTCTAGAGTGCTAACAAGCCGGCTTGCAATACTATATGGTAATTTACAGGCCTCAAGACAGCATGATGTTTTAGGAAGGACAAAAAGTGCTGATCCCACTGAAAATATATCAGCATTAATGGACTTTGTACCATCAGCGTAAATTTGAAAGGCTTCAGGAAATCCTCTGCACATAGCGATATTAAAGAGGGTACAAAGTGTGTCTGAAGGCACAATATATTATGCATCAATAACAAAATTCAAATTTATGTTGCTCTGAAGGTGGATTCTAGGGGTTATTGAAGAGAAGGGAGTAAAAGACTCAAAACAAAACAAAGGGAGGTCCAATCAAAGGTAAACACCCTCTGCTCTCTACTGTGCTAGACATTTCTTGGAATTTGACAACCAAGGCAGTGTTCATACCCTCTCATTATCTGCCAAAACTTCTGTTTGGAATGGATTTGACTTAGAGGCATATATGGCCTTATAAAGGTGTCGGTGAGTACTCATATCAATATAAGACTTCATTGAAGAAATGGTACATTTCTCCAGCAAGTAAAGGATTGGTGACTACAAAATGTTCCTAAAATCACCCACAGTACAGCAGATTGAATACCATCTAACTTATCAAATACAGATTTCCTTGCAGAGCCTTACTCAGCATCACCATATGCTCTTTTACTAAGACACACAAAACACTGAAGTGTCGAAGACATTACAAGCAACTCTTTAATATGGGGTTGCAGTGTGAGAATGTGGCAATCAAGTTGTAAACCTAGGAATTTCTGTGTAGGGTGTGTTCCAATCCTTGAAGTACCCTGGAACAGTGCTGATGGATGTTCCACAAATTGCCTAGTAAAGTACTGAAAAAGGCATTTTTCAATGTTAGCACCACAGTCACCAGATCACTTTCTAAAGAAATCTATTGCCGCCTTAATGCAGGTAACTGTCAGTTCCATATTCTCTGTTGCTGTAAAGAAACAAACGTTATCAGCAAAAATCAAGCAACTATCCCCTAAAAACAAAGGCATCACCTAGAAAACCCGTGAAAAGGGAGGGGCTGGAGAATGCACCTTGTTGCACACCCAGGGAAATAGAAGAAGAATCCGAGAGTGCACCTAACAAGGAAACCTGAAATTTTCTCTCTTACAAAAAAGGTTTCACCCAACATAGAGCCAGTCTCTTGATATTAAGGTGATTCAATTTAACAGGAATCACCTAGTACTAGATACAATACCAAGAGCTTTTTAAAAATTAAACAAAGCAACCAGGACTACTTTTTTTTCTCTTAGGGAAAGGCATGTACCAATCTTACCATCTGATCAACAGAATAATATTGCCTGTGAAATCTTGCTTGAGAATAAGCAAGATTTCATTGGTTCCATGAAACTCATGGAACCAATGAAAATGTTGGAACGTTAACTTCTCAAATACCCTCCGTACAGTGGAAAGGAGGGAAATGGGAGGATATACGCCAGTTAATGTTGAATTCTTCCCATCGCATTCGCGAGGTCAACAGATCGGTTCCTGCTCAGGACCGAGAGTTTAAGCTGTTTACTGGGAAGGTTACTTGCTGTGGATGGGCACCACAGTGGGGGGGTTGGGGCTTGCCTCGGCTGACGTTCTGAGGAGCATCTCAGATGGATATCGGAACTGAAACACCGGCAAACTTTAACTTTAACTTTAAAGGACAATGTAGAAGTCCCATTACCCCAACTTACATTCACAAACGTTAAGAGAAAACACAATAAAGAGGGGGCAGATGGTTTAAAAACTCACGAGACACTCCAGTCATAGTGGCTGACTTACCCTTGGGTCGGATAATAAGGACTTTTTCTAATTCATCATGTATGAATGGGACATTATGATCACTACCCAAATCATTAAGTGCAACAGAGATTTCTTGCTATAACTCCTACTCATGTGGGAGTGCAATACTTCGGCTCAAGATATCCCCATAAAAATCTGCCTTTATGTTAGCCTTATTAAAAGATAAAGAGGTCTTCCCACTCACATCATAAAAAGGATATAAAGCAGGTGAGACTTTCCCATGAATACCTTGGAAATCTTCCAGGACATGAGAGAGGGATGACTGAGCTGACAACTGAAAGAGCAGTAACAGTATCAGGTGGCATGCTATGCAGAATGTATTAATCTCTTAAAAGTTGCAGCTACTCTATTATATTGAAAATCTATATAATAATATAGTGATGGCATAATCCAACCTTTGCATGTCTTTTCTGGACCCAAGGTATGGAGCACAGTTCATTCCAGCAAAGAGTAGAATACAGAAGCTCCCTTACTTATGAACAACCGTTTATGAACATTCACAGATACGAACTAATACCTACCCATTATCTACCCATGTATTACTGTACTGTACTATTACATTATTATTACTACATTAAAATTAATTAGTACTGTATACTCCGTATTTCATGTAGTAGTTAAGTGTGTTTAGCCTAAGTACTGTACAGTACTGCATATGTATGTACTGTACAGTACTTTATTTTTTCCTAAACACAACTAACGAATAATTCTAATTACGAACGGATTTCTGGAACCAAACTTGTTCGTAAGTTGGGGAGTGTCTGTACTTAGGAGAGTATACTCTGAATATACATCAGAATGTAGATTATGCCACTTAGGTCGTTCATCAGTATTTCTAGGTTATTTTCTAATTAATCCAAATCTGAAGGAGATGACTCTCAATGCTGTGCCCAATTAAGCCAGAGTGAGTCTTCAAGGACCCACCTATCACAGAACTTATTTGGTTGCAATAGTTGAGACTTTGGCAGTGTAAGTAAAATAGAGAAATGGTAGCAATACCCAGGTCTGGCCTGGAGGAGATAGTACAATTCTGGTTCAGACTATTTTTTGCAGTAATTAAATCCAAAGTTGAAGACCTACCAGATAGGACACTAAAATGTGTAGCGAGGTCGGACAGACCACAAAAGGGCATACTTCAAATAACCTCTTTTGGAATCCCCAAGATATTGGTGTAGACTACTGGTATTCCTTAAAGGAATAGTAATAGGGGAGGAATCTATGATGTCAGCTTTTAATTATGTACAGGAGCATCCCAATTCTTGCAATAATTACCTTGAGAGGGACCATTAGAAGGAGAGCTGTGCATATGTTTCATTTCCTTTGCAAACTGAACACCAAATTTTGATAGAGTTAAACCTATAGTACCTGGATCAACCACATTGTCTGAAGAAGGAGAGACGAGACATCAGTTTTTACAGGTTCACACTGAACTGGTAATAGGATAAAGTTATCATCCACTGGATAGGACTGAACAGGCTTGGAATTTCCACTTATTTCCTCTTGAACTGGTGCAGGGGGAGCAGCAATGTCCAGAGACTGATACTGGTCAAGGACAGGCCTAGTTGATGCTGTTTGGCTATCAGTAGCAGATGCAAAGGCTGAGAGGTGGACTCATCCTGTTCACTGTTGTAACTGGGTTAAAGGAAGTCATGGCAGTTATAATATTGTAAATTGAATCTACCAAACTGTTAATAAAGTTTTACTCACCAGCACAAGTTGTCTAGATCCACCAATAACCAACTCCAGGTAATCCAACCCGACTCCAGTACACTGGCAGGTTATTGTGTCTGAAATTAACTAGGAGTCCAGATACTTCAGTCTGCTATACAGTCGCTTCCTTAGCTCAAGTCTTAGCTGCATCTCTCAGTCCTCTGACCACTCTCTCTGCCCAGCTGACCCTCGTAAACATACCGTTGTGACGTCATTCGTAAATATAGCGGCAGTCGTGACGTCATTAGCAAACATGATAGCTTACACAAACTAGCACTCTCGTCCTTCTTCCTTTTTTTTTTTTTATACAGTGTCCTATGTATTCCTTTACATAGTCTATTCCCTGATGGTCCACATACAAGTGCTTTATGTGATATACCATGCTTTAATTTAATCCTTGCTGATGGCAGCACGGAGTTGCTCTGGTGAAGCCCTCTTCTTAGTGAGGCAATCAGCCAGCTGTCCCAATGAATCCACCCAAGCCATTTCTGCAACCTCTCCATGCTCCAACATCTGACGTAGTACCGCTATATTGATCCTTAATCTATTATCATCCTCACTCCTACTTGAATGCAGAGAATCCACCAGGCTCTTGTTGTCAATGTATATCCGAAGTCATAGATTTCCACAACCAGATATTTCCTGCAGTACTCTGGCTAGGTACACAGCCGTCTCAAGACAGTCCAGTAAAGCCAATGCCTCCGTGGACAGAGTGTACTTTACCACCCATCTGATCCTTTTTGACTGCCAGTAAAAGGGGCATCTTTTGTCGTCATCACTCCGCAAGAATATGATAAAAACTCCTTGTGACCCACTACCCACCAGTTTAGCAAAGGAAGCATATGAAAAGCACTCAAGAAATCAATTTTCAAGTCTTGACATTTTTGGCATATGCAGCTGATTGTTGTCTGTCTTCACTCTAGATATGACCTTATGAAGTTGCAAGATGTCAGTCACTGGTTACATGCTGCGCTCAGTTCACACATGTCAAAGGCAGTGTCTGGACGGGTATGAGTGGCAATCCAATTTAACTGGCCTACCCCTGCTCTGTTCTCCGATCTTTCCAACTCTGACACTTCTCCCGTCTTCACATTTGCCCTTTTACGACTGACTGTCATGGGAGTCAAGGTGGATGCATAATCTAGCTGGTCCAATGTAAAGCTGCCATCTTTGTATGAGGTGATGCTCAGACCTACTTACTTAAACTCCTTTGACTCAGTCCCCGCCCACAGAAAATCATCCACATAAATACAGGGCACACTCTCCATCCTGCCATTCCATCTCCAGTAAAACAATGCCAGATCCATCGAACATACCTGAGTGCCAAAATCTGTTTACTGGTCTTTCACTCTGAGATACCAATGACAGGCTGCATCACACAAGCCATATACAGTCTTTCTCATCTTCCATAGCCGGCCATCACCGAACTCCAGAAGAGGGCGTAGATATATGTCCCTACTGATTTCATTGCCCTGCAAATAGGCTGCCTTAACATCCAAGGAGTGACAGGTCCAACCCCATGCCTGCAGTAAGTGATAATATCAAATATATGGCTTCCTTTGAGCATGTCTTGGAATCCTTGTGAAGTTCACCCGTGTCCTCCTCAAATCCTCTTGCCATCAGGCGTGTCTTCACCACCATTTGTCCTCCCTTTACTTACTTCATCACAACCCACCGCACAGTTAGTCTTTTGACCAACATCTACCTTTTCATAAACTTTATTGTCCCTCCAGTTCAGTATTTCTTTTTCCTTAGCACTCATCACCTCCTCGGAGTTGAAGAGAATTATAATTTCTGTATCCTCATCGACAGTCTTCCAGGTGCTAAAATTTCGGTTCAGTTCCACCCAAGAGATGCTCCCATCGGAATCCCACTGAAAATTGTAACAGTCTTTGTACTTTCCTGTGGCTTTGCCAGCCCGGCTCACAGCTCATCCAGACACCAACTCACCACTCTCTCTACAATTGCCTTGTATCCGCTGGCCTGCAATAAGGTATAAAGGCTGCTGTGGCACGGGCACACCTTCGGGCTCTCCTGACCTATCATCATCTTTCGCCTCTGGTTCACAGTTCCCATCGTCACTCTTGGACTCCTCTGCGTGTTCATGCTCTCTAGATACCACTGGCCCTGGCTCTACATCCTTATGATGCATGGTCCCATCCGTATCACTGTTTCTTACCTTCCCAACAGAAGCTGAAACCCTTGCCAGCCTACATGCATGGTCCCTCATGTACACTCCCCCATGCCTCACTAAAACTTGCTTTCCATCTCTGCCAGTTACAATCCTAGGTCCGTGCCACACGTAACTGTCATATCTCTTATAAAAAACCTCATCACCATTCTGTACATTATCAAGGTCACTAGCACGAATGTTGTGTCGTAGTGCCCTGGCCAGTCGTTCATCAGATTCATTTTTCACAAATTCTTTCCTTGCTAGATGAAGAGTATTCAAATTGTTCCTCACAATATCTGATGTCCCAGTATCTTCCTGTGCAAGGGGATCATTGGCACACACCTTGGGAAGTCCTGGGTTGTGACCAAGCATGAGCTGATATGGGGAAAATCCAGAGAAATTAGTGAGGGCATTTCTCGCCAACACTGCCCAGGCCAAGGCAACCTCCAAGTCACATTTACTTTCTTCTATGATTTTCCTTACTATATTCCCAATTACCGCATTTAACACACTCCATTGCTCTAGGGGCTATCGGCTGCAGTGGCCATGATTTTGATGTTGAATGCCTCTTCCAGTACCCGCATCTCTTAATTGTTAAATTCACATCCATTATCCGATAGGATTTTCCCTGGTGCTCCAAATATAACAATCCAGCTCTGGAACAGGGCCTTGATAATGGTGGCAACCCGTTTATCCACAATAACTGTTGCTGTACAGTACTGTGTAGCCAAGTCAATGATGACAAGAAAATATTTTGCATCCCAAAGCTTAAGGTCTAAGGCAATGGCCTCATTGAACGGAAATGCCATAGGTAAGCTGACTACAGGGCATGGTCTCTCTTTTCCAAATCTAATACAAATTCACACTCCTCGGTTACCTTACAGACTGCCTGTTCTAATTCTGAGTCCTTAATCCCTGCATTAGTAATGAGTCTCATTAGCTTAGCCTCTGTAGGGTGTCCAAACTGGCTGTGGAGCTTGTAAGCCATCTTCCTCACATCTCTCCCCTGCAAGGCAGCCAAGGCAATCACTCCACCCAACTCCTGCACTAGTCACACTGATATCAGTAACAAATAGTGGCCTGATACTGATGTGTGCAAATTACTAGCCCTTCCTTGAATCTTAACTTGGTCAGTTGCAAAGTTAATTAAGATCTTCGTCTTCTTCATCAACCTCCCACACAGGAGTAATGGGATATTATAATCCACCACGACAGTTACAATCTCTGCTTTCATACCCCCAATAAAACTTGGCAGAGTGACTTGCTTGAGGGAGGGAATGGTGACCCCCTTGGCAAAGGTAAATGTGTCAGCTGACGATTCTTCAATTATGCCTGTCTGCTCATAATCACTGAGGTTTTTCACGAAACTATGGAGCCAGGTACTGCCACACTGTCGTGGAGCACCCTGAGTCTAAAACTGCACAACCAGTGGACTCCTCTACAAACTTCACTACTTTTTCTTTGGCTCTTGCATAACCTTTAAAAAATAATGATGGATACACTGCCTCAGTGTCCCCTTCATTAGGCGTATTTTCATACACATCTGGGCAGTTCTGTGCCCAGCGGAATCGTTAGTCACATATCAATCACACCTCGACACCTTCCCATCTGGCCCTAGAGAATTCTGCCTTCTACTTGTGGGCAGATGGGGATATCCCCTTAACCTGGTTGACAGTCTTCCCCTACAACCACCTCGGGAACTACGTTCTCCATGCTGAAAACCTCTTACTATAAATGCTTCATCTTTCTTAATGTCAACTTCCACTTCCTCCGCCAGGAAAACTGGTTCACATTTTACTCCAACTCCACCAATAGCGCCAGGCTGTACACTAATATCCCTAGCAAATATGGGGTTCAAAGCAGCTTTTATATTATTATATGTTACATCAGAGATGGCCAACATCACCAGTTGCTGCTCACTGTCACTCAGATTGCATGAGGCAAGTAGCATGAAAGCTATAACTGAGTCTGGGAGTGTCATACCTTGGGTAGTAAACAAAAAATACGTATGTTCATATACTGACATGAATTTTCTCAATCTCAGAGGAAGCCAACCTTGCACCCTCCTTCAAATGACAAATAAATGGCTAATGCCTTGTTTTTCTTTGGAAAATCTGTTAATTTACAGCACATCTTAATATCTTTAATCCTATTTTCATATTCCGGCTCACACACAAATTTCGGTGGACGCTTGCTGCTACCGGACGATGCCATTGATGATCTCGGAACCACATTCTGCTACCAATGTTAATAACCTTTTACTCAGCTGCACAAGTTGTTTAGACCCACCAGTAACCAACTCCAGGTAATCCTACCCGACTCCAATACACCGTCAGGCTTTTATGTCTAAAATCAACTAGGAGTCCAGGTGCTTCACTTTACTATACAGTCACTTCTTTAGTTCAAGTCGTAACTGTCTTTCTCTGTTCTCTGATCACTCTCTCTGCCTAGCTGACCCACGTAAACATGCGGTTGTGACGTCATTCGTATATATGGCGGCAGTCATGACGTCATTAGCAAACACAATAGCTTACACAAACTAACACAAAGTATTTGAGCAGAGTACTTCAGGGAAGGTAGAGAAACTACTTTTCTGTGGATTCCTCATCCCAGGATCTATCTTCTGAGGGTCAGTCTGCAGTTCACATCCACCTGTGTTATAAAAAGTATTTTGTAGGCAATAGCAGATATGGCAGCCAATGCATCTTCCAAAAGGCCTGCTAATACATCCCAAGTCCTAGAACATCTACTGTGTGACCTTCCCCACCTACCTCGGCTTTAAGAGATGCACTAGAAGATGATTTTGCATATCCTGTTTTTATTTTGCCTGGAAAACAGCCATATAGGAGAGCTTATTTTAGCAATCCATTTTATGTAATGTTGTTACCTACTGTACAGAGTGCAATCTTCAGAGTAAGCTGAGTTTGGATCTTTACAGTTTGGACATTTGGTCTTGTCCTAAGGGGCATTATAGTCCTTTGTGTTATGAACTTGGCTACATTTGGAGCAATACAAGCCACTATGACAAGTGTTACTTGTATGGTAGTATCCATTACATTTACATCATTAGAGAGGCGGTTTGATTAATGCAGTGCAAGATATTTATCCTTATCAGTAACTACAGTAGGAGGAGGAAAAGCGAATAGGAGTACAAAATATATTCTGACACTTCTAGTTGCTACAGGACCCTCTCCAAAGGTAATTCTAACTCATTGAGACTCATCCATATCGTGGAAATTGGTTGTTTCAAAAATATATTGCAAAGCAACTCTCATTCCTCACATTTAAAGCCAAATACCCTTGAACTTGCCAACATCTTATTTCAATACCTTTTACCAGACTCATATCTCTGATCATCATATCTGATTCCACTTTTATCACAACTAGCCATTTTGTTGTTAGGAATTATGTCTAAACTAGCACCCTTTCCATATGGTTACACGTTTAATGTCAAAAGACACGCTCTAGACCAGCCGTCAAGATCAGTTTCATTAGTTGCCAAAAGTTTAACTTTTACAGCATTCGGATCATTTTCCAGTTTTTGTTCAACAAGTTCGTGCTGCTCAAAATCAATTACCTCTCCACTCGTCACACACTGCTTACCAGCCTTTTTCTTCTTGGAAGAAGCAACTGAAAACCCTGAAAATATGATGGGTTCGCAACAGCAGTAAATAGTATACATATGCCATCCAATGCTGTCTTCTAGCTGTCAGTGGCTTCAGTGTCCAACACCAGAGTCAGTTCCATTTCCAAGTATCTTAGTGTCACTTCTTTATCTCATCTATGTAAGATGGTTTTGAAAATGCACTTGTATGGAGTGGTTGTAAAGGCATAGAGATACTGCCATTCACTTCCGCTTTGCAAACAAAATTCAGTTCTTCATTAGATAGTAATGGCTGAAATGTTGTATGAGATTATGTAATGACTGGATGCTTTTTGTGGATTCATATCTTAGTTTAATATTTAAATCTTTATTGAAGATCAGTACAATTTTTGTTACTTTCAGATTGAAAAGTTTGTGGCGTATGGATTTTTCCAGTGTGCAGACTCATTCTTCTTTGTCTTTACCTTCTTACCTATCCGTTTTATGCTGGCTTTGTGGTCGCTGCTTAATCGCCCAGTTAGAAAATTTTTTGGGTGAGTACCAACATATAGACCAGTTATTAATAATAGAGATTGCATACTGAACAATAGATTTTAAGCATGCTGTCTGACTCATCAATAGGTTTCTTAACGTTGCTCTGTTATAGAGGTGAGTCCTGAGTTACAGTATGATTTCTTAATGTTATATGTCAGGAATATCAAAATCCACACTGTTTAAGTGATCAATTGGCGTACTATACTGTCTTATTGGGAATATGCCTGTAAATATCAGAACTGAAGAATATATATATATATATATATATATATATATATATATATATATATATATATATATATATATATATATATATATATATATATATATATATATATATATATATATATATATATATATATATATATATATATATATATATTATATATATATACAGTGATCCTTCACAGTATCGCGTTTCTTGGCTCGCGAATTCACTGTAACGCGATTTTTATTTGGCAAATTATTTTGGGGGGGGTACAGTGATCCCTCGCTGGATCGCGTTTCTTGGTTCGCGTTTTCACTGTACCACGTTTTTTTTTTTTTTTTGGCAAATTATTATTGTATTTTTTGGGTATATGCTAAAATATTAAAATATTAAAAAAATTAAAATTCTCAGTATTTTCATTTTTTTATTGAAAAAACATATTTCATTATCTAATTGATAAAAAAAAATTATTTCCCAGCCTACGAATAATAAAACAGTAAAAAATAGTAAAAAACATAAATTTAGATATACGTACGTACAGTATAACTCACAGTATTGCATCATGCGAAATAGTGTCCGATATCGTACAATGTATTGGGGTCGCAGCTACGTGAGCTAGCATATACTGTATATTTATATTTCCAGTAGTTTCATGATTTTATTTATAAAAAAATGTATTTCTTAGCCTAAGAATAATAAAACAGTAAAAAATAGTAAAAAACATAAATACTAACAGTATTGCAACATGTAAAATACGATACCGCTTTCAGCGTTTCGGACAAAGGCTCGTTCAGTCTAACTCACATGTGCGCCGTTCACGTTGTGCTTATTAAACGTTTTGCTTGTGTCCTATAGCGTACAATGTATTGGGGTCGCAGCTACGTGAGCTAGCATATATATTTATATTTCCAGTAGTTTCATGATTTCTTGATAAAAAACGTATTTCTTAGCCTAAGAATAATAAAACAGTAAAAAATAGTAAAAAACATCAATACTAACAGTATTGCAACATGTAAAATACGATACCGCTATCAGCGTTTCGGACAAAGGCTTCCACCATCTTCCATTGTCTCGCCTCACTCGTGTGCGCCGTTCACGTTGTGCTTATTATTATTAATACGTTTTGCTTGTGATTTTTATACTAGCATATTTTATCCTTTGCAATGCCTCCCAAGCATCCTTCATCTTCTAAGGCTTCTTGTAGTGAGCCTAAGCGGCAAAGGAAAATGTTAACCATAACAGATAAGGTAAGTTTACCTATCACGTACATATAAATTTACGTTGCATGCTGTTATTTATATAGTAAAGGGTGGTTTTTTAACAGTACAGGGAGGGTTTATACAGTAAACGTAAAAATAATTGTAAAATACCTATGTACATGAGTATGTCATATAAATTTACGCTTGCATGCTGTTATTTATGAAGTAAAGGGTGGTTTGTTAACAGTACAGGGAGGGTTTATACAGTTTATACGGTGTAAACGTAAAAATAAATTAAAATATCTATGTACATATAATAATAATAATACTTTATTTCCATTTCAATACAATGGGTATTCGTCAGCCAGGGTAAGACCCAACCCCCCACTGTGGTGTCCACCCACAGCAGTTCCTGCCAGTAAACAGCTTAAACTCTCGGTCTTGGACGGGAACCGATCTTTCGACCTCATGAATGCGAAGCCAGCGCGTTACCACTGTACTAGCCAGCAGGCTGATCCTACTCCGCGATTTTTCTGTTTCGCGCCGGGTCACGGAACCGAACCCCCGCGATAATGAGGGGATCACTGTATATGCAAAAATATTAAGATATTAAGAAAATAAAAATTTTCAGTATTTTCATTCTTTTATTGAAAAAACATATTTCATTATGTAATTGATAAAAAAAATTTAGTTCCCAGCCTACTAATAATAAAACAGTAAAAAATAGTAAAAACATAAATTTAGATATACGTACAGTATAACACACTATTGCATCATGTGAAATAGTGTCCGATAGCTTACAATGTATTGGGGTCACACCTACGTGAGCTAGCATATATATTTATATTTCCAGTAGTTTCATGATGTTATTGATAAAAAAACGTATTTCTTAGCCTAAGAATAATAAAACAGTAAAAAATAGTAAAAAACATAAATACTAACAGTATTGCACCATGTAAAAATATGATACCGGTATCAGCATTTTGGAAAACGAAAAGGGTCGAACCTACGTAAGATAGTACATATTGAAATTTTCATTATTTTATTGATAAAACAAGTATTTCCTAGCCTATGAGTAATAAAACAGTAAAAAATAGTAAAAAACATAAATTTAGATATATAACTCACAGTATTGTGAGTTATATATCTTATTGCAATTCCCATTACTATGCTTTGCCCAACAATTTAAAAAAAAAACTTCAGCAAGCAAGATTAATAAAAGGAACACAGCGACGTCAAAGAAATACACCAACACTGATTGAATTGCATTGGCTGCCGATAAAAGCAAGAATTGTATACAAAATCTGTTTGCTAACCTACAAGACATTAAAGACCGGAGAACCGAAATACTTACATGAGTATTTAGTCCCTTTTGAACTTGGAACAAACATCACAGTGAGACATGCAAATGACAAATATAGACTGCATGAACCAAGATCTAATCGAATATAGGTAGTAAAACCTATCAATATAGTGCTCCAAGTTTATATAATGAACTATCAGTGCTACTCAAAGGCAGTGAAGATGTGGTGCAATTCAAGAAAAAACTGAAAACATACTTATTTGAAAAATGCTACGATATCAATCTCTTTACTATAAATGAGCCTTTCAAGGTGCGAGAGATATAAAAAGTAAAAATAAAAGAAAATTTAAATAAACTTAAGACCCACCAGAGAGGAGGCGAAACCTTCTACAGGAGGGTATAAACCACAAAAAGGTAAAGTAAAAGTAAAGTATTGCATCATGTGAAATAGTGTCTGATAGCGTACAATGTATTGGGGTCGCACCTACGTGAGATAGCATATATATTAAAATTTCCTGTAGTTTCATGATTTTATTGATAAAAAAACGTATTTCTTAGCCTAAAAATAATAAAACAGTAAAAAATAGTAAAAAACATAAATACTAACAGTATTGCACCATGTAAAATACGATACCGCTATCAGCGTTTCGGGCAAAGGCTTGCACCATCTTCCATTGTCTCGCCTCACTCGTTCAGTCTAACTCACGTGTGCGCCGTTCACGTTGTGCTTATTAATACGTTGTGCTTGTGATTTATTTTCTTCACTTTTTTCAACCTCTGCAATGCCTCCCAAGCATCCTTCATCTTTTAAGGCTTCTGGTAGTGAGCCTAAGCGGCAAAAGAAGATGTTAACCATAACAGATAAGGTGAAACTCTTACATATGCTGAAAGAAGGAAAAAGGTTTACAGATGTCGGCCGCTATTTTGGCCTCGATGAATAACAGACGTAAAGCTGTTATTGGCTGCGGAATAATTCCCTATAGAGTCTACAAACCATTACCACCTCATTCACGGTAAGTTTATCTATCACGTACATATAAATTTACGTTGCATGCTGTTATTTATAAAGTAAAGGGTGGTTTTTTAACAGTGCAGGGAGGGTTTATACAGTAAACGTAAAAATAATTGTAAAATACCTATGTACATGAGTATGTCATAGAAATTTACGCTTGCATGCTGTTATTTATGAAGTAAAGGGTAGTTTGTTAACAGTACAGGGAGGGTTTATACAGTTTATACGGTGTAAACGTAAAAATAAATTAAAATATCTATGTACATATAGGCTGATCCTACTCCGCGATTTTCCTGTCTCTCGCCGGGTCCCAGAACCGAACCTTCGCGATAATTGATGGAACACTGTATATATATATATATATATATATATATATATATATATATATATATATATATATATATATATATATATATATATATATATATATATATATATATATATATATATATATATATATATATATATATATATATATATATATATATATATATATATATATATATATATATATATATATATATATATATATATATATATATATATACACCCAGTTCTTGGAATAACGCGAAGATAGGTTCTCAGAAGTGACGTGTGATGTAAAAATCGCATAAAGTAACGAGTCATTTTCAATAAGAAACAATGATAATGGACATAGATACTTTTCACAACCGTATATAGACACACTATTCCAAAGATATAAGATAAGTAAAACATATTTTATAAGTACATAACAAAGCAGAAAGACCTGTAGCTATTTTTATTGAAAAATAGTTAAGAGTATAAAAGATATTCAGGTTTACTGTGCAGTAATCAAAATAACATACTCTATTATGTGCTGGGCAACAGGCATACACTGGGACGTGCATGGTGGCAGTGAGCATGTAACTTAAGGGTACACCCTGGGTAGGGAGGGGGAAGGGGGTGAAGAGGATGATTTTCTGTTTTACTAATTTCTGGCAACTTTAACGTGTGCTGGTGCTAGATGTAAATGGAAAGGGCTCTATCTAAACTATAAATAGCAAAAAAATGCCCTTTTTTGCAAGTATTCGTAGTAAAATAATGTCATAAATGACGATGTTTTGATATCCTTTCGTTGTGTTGCATTTTACATCAATTTGACTTAGATAATAAGTGTTTCTATACAATAACTTTGTCACTAGGGATGGAAGCCAGTGTTGGAGAGGTGCGAGGTGTTGTGGTGAGGTCATCTGATTTATTCACCTTTCAAGAGGACACCCTGTGCTGGGAGGGGGGAGGGGGTGAAAGGACGATTTTCTGGTTTACTCATTTCTGGCAACTTTAACGTGTGCTGGTGCCAGGTGTAAAATGAAAGGGCTCTATCTAAACTATAGTCAGCAAAAAATTGCCCTTTTATGTAAGTATTCATTGTAAAATAATGTCTTAAATGACGATGTTTTGATATCCTTTTGTTGTGTTGCATTTTACATCAATTTGACTTAGATAATCAGCTTTTCTATACTATAACTTCGTCACTAGGGATGGAAGCAAGTGTTGGAAGAGTGGTATGAGGTGTTGTGGTGAGCTCATCTGATTCAATCACCCTTAAATTCCCATGTAAACTTATGCACATGGCAGCAAGGTGGGAAAGTGCCTCCGAGGCAGTTGTTTATTTACTAATATGAATATTTCCTTTTTGAATTTTTCGCACGGGCATTTTTCGTGTACAGTGTTACCCCGGTTATTCGCGCTTCTTGGTTCGCGTTCTCACTGTATCGCGTTTTTTTTTTTGGATAAATTATTATTTTATTTTATGGGTATACGCAAAAATATTAAAATATTGAAAAAAAACATTTTCAGTATTTTCATTTTTTTTTAAAATTTACGTTGTGTGCTGTTATTTATAATGTAAAGGGTGTTTTTTTCACAGTGCAGGGAGGGTTTATACAGTTCGTAAACGAAAAAATAATTGTAAATGAGTATGTGTGTCACGTCATCATCACCACATTCATGGTAATTTTATCTATCACTTTCATAAAAATTTACGTTGCTTGCTGTTATTTATAATGTAAAGGGTGTTTTTTTAACAGTGCAGGGAGGGTTTATACAGTACGTAAACGAAAAAATAATTGTAAATGAGTATGTATGTCACGTCATTATCACCTCATTCACCGTAATTTTATCTATCACTTTCATAAAAATTTACGTTGCTTGCTGTTATTTATAATGTAAAGGGTGTTTTTTAACAGTGCAGGGAGGGTTTATGCAGTACGTAAACGAAAAAATAATTGTAAATGAGTATGTATGTCACTTCATTATCACCTCATTCACCGTAATTTTATCTATCACTTTCATAAAAATTTACGTTGCTTGCTGTTATTTATAATGTAAAGGGTGTTTCTTTAACAGTGCAGGGAGGATTTATACAGTACGTAAACGAAAAAATAATTGTAAATGAGTATGTATGTCATGTCATTATCACCTCATTCACCGTAATTTTATCTATCACTTTCATAAAAATTTACTTTGCTTGCTGTTATTTATAATGTAAAGGGTGTTTTTTTTAACAGTGCAGGGAGGGTTTATACAGTACGTAAACGAAAAAATAATTGTAAAGGAGTATGTATGTCACGTCATTATCACCTCATTCACCGTAATTTTATCTATCACTTTCATAAAAATTTACGTTGCTTGCTGTTATTTATAATGTAAAGGGTGTTTCTTTAACAGTGCAGGGAGGGTTTATACAGTACGTAAACGAAAAAATAATTGTAAATGATTATGTATGTCACGTCATTATCACCTCATTCACCGTAATTTTATCTATCACTTTCATAAAAATTTACGTTGCTTGCTGTTATTTATAAGTAAAGGGTTTTTCTTTAACAGTGCAGGGAGGGATTATACAGTACGTAAACGAAAAAATAATTGTAAATGAGTATGTATGTCACTTCATTATCACCTCATTCACCGTAATTTTATCTATCACTTTCATAAAAATTTACGTTGCTTGCTGTTATTTATAATGTAAAGGGTGTTTCTTTAACAGTGCAGGGAGGGTTTATACAGTACGTAAGCGAAAAAATAATTGTAAATGAGTATGTATGTCACGTCATTATCACCTCATTCATCGTAATTTTATCTATCACTTTCATAAAAATTTACGTTGCTTGCTGTTATTTATAATGAAAAGGGTGTTTTTTTTTTAGCAGTGCAGGGAGGGTTTATACAGTACGTAAACGAAAAAATAATTGTAAATGAGTATGTATGTCACGTCATTATCACCTCATTCACCGTAATTTTATCTATCACTTTCATAAAAATTTACGTTGCTTGCTGTTATTTATAATGTAAAGGGTGTTTTTTTTAACAGTGTAGGGAGGGTTTATACAGTACATAAACGAAAAAAATAATTGTAAATGAGTATGTATGTCACGTCATTATCACCTCATTCACCGTAATTTTATCTATCACTATCATAAAAATTTACATTGCTTGCTGTTATTTATAATGAAAAGGGTGTTTTTTTAACAGTGCAGGGAGGGTTTATACAGTACGTAAACGAAAAAATAATTGTAAATGAGTATGTATGTCACGTCATTATCATCTCATTCACTGTAATTTTATCTATCACTTTCATAAAAATTTACGTTGCTTGCTGTTATTTATAATGTAAAGGGTGTTTTCAACAGTGCAGGTTTATACAGTACGTAAATGAAAAAATAATTGATAATGAGTATGTATGTCACGTCATTATCACCTCATTCACCGTAATTTTATCTATCACTTTCATAAAAATTTTCGTTGCTTGCTGTTATCTATAATGTTAAGGGTGTTTTTTTTAACAGTGCAGCGAGGGTTTATACAGTACGTAAACGAAAAAATAATTGTAAATGATATGTATGTCACGTCATTATCACCTCATTCACTGTAATTTTATCTATCACTTTCATAAAAATTTACGTTGCTTGCTGTTATTTATAATGTAAAGGGTGTTTTTTTAACAGTGCGGGGAAGGTTTATACAGTGTAAACGTAAAAATATATTAAAATATCTATGTACATATAGGCGGATCCTACTTCGTGGATTTCCTGGTTCGCAGCAGGTCCCGGAACCGAACTACCGCGATAAGTGAGGCAACACTGTATTTCGTATTTTTTTACTATTATATTTTGGGGGCGTTATTCCAAGTTCGCGTGTTATAACAACGCGTAAAAAGCAAGCTGAGTGCATATATTTACACTCAGTTCGCGTTTTACGCGTGTTTGAAATCCGCGAAATTGGAGTAACGCCCCCAAAAACTAATAGGAACAAAATGCGAAATACATGAATAACACCCATGCAAAAAAATTAGAACAAAAATTTTTCATTTTAGTAAATTATCGACTGCATCGGAGGCACTTTTCCGCCATGGTGCCATATGCTTCAATGTCTCTTTACCCAGCATACTGCATGGATATATCGCTTGTTCTAACTGTGTTTGTGTTAAGGTTTGTATATCGTCAGGGAAAAGCGTGTGAGAGCGCATCAGCTGATACGGAGGCAGCAAAATGTTTGCAGATAGAGGTTCATACTCCCGCATCCTCCTCCTCTTCTACCACTTAATGCAATTGGATATTATTATTATTATTTTTTTTTTTTTATGATTGTGACACCAGGACGGGCCAAAAACAAATTATGAAATAAAACAGCCCTCATCGGGCCTGGGCACGAAAAATACATAAAGAGAAACAGAGATGGAGAGTGTAATGACTTGTCAGATGTAAAGGGATAAAAGATGTGTGATGAATATCCAATAATATTCAGTGTAGCTGTAGGCATAGAAAAAGAACCGTAACTGAAGGAAGACTTAACATCGAACTGTCCTGGACAGACCTATTTAAGTTCAAAAAAACCTTCAGTTGTAGTATCGTAACGGGCGGCTGGTGCCATGAGCCAACCTACTACATGATGGAGAGAATGGAAAAAAATACCAAGTACAGTACGTGAATGAGCATTAAGAACAAACAGCAAACAAGCTTGCCATATAATATCGTCAGGGAAATAGCGTGCAATAGTGCATCAACTGATACGGAGGTGGCAAATTGCTTTCAGATAGAGGTTCGTTCTCCCGCATCCTCCTCCTCTTCTACCACTTAATGCGATCGGATATTATGGAAAGAATGAAAAAAAAAGCATTAAGATCAAACAGCAAACAAACTTGCCATATAGTATCGTCAGGGAAATAGCGTGGAAGAGTGCATTAGCTGATACGGAGGCGGAAAAACTTATGCAGATAGGGGTTTGTTCCCGCATCCTCCTCCTCTTCTATTGCTTAATGCAATTGTATATTATAGAGAAAATGGAAAAAAAGCATTAAGAACAAACGGCAAGCAAACTTGCCATATGATATTGTCAGGGAAAAAGCATGCGAGACAAAAAACATTTGCGGATAGAGGTTCGTTCTCCCGTATCCTCCTCCTCTTCTACTGCTTAAGTTACGTGTTCGCTGCCACCATGCATGTCCCAGTGTATGCCTGTTGCCCACCGCATAATAGAGTTCATTAATTTGTTTACTGTACAGTAAAACTGTATATCTTTTATACTCTACACTATTTGCATGTTAATATAAATTACTACAGTTCTTTCTGCTTTGTTATGTACTTATAAAATATGTTTTATTTATCTTATCTCTTTGGCATAGTGTGTCTTTGTACGGTTGTTAAACGTATCTATGCCCATTATCATTGTTTCTTATGGAAAATGACTCGTTACATTACGCGATTATCACATTACCTGTCATTTCTGAGATCCTATCTTCGCGTTATTCCAAGAACTGGGTGTACAAATATATATATATATATATATATATATATATATATATATATATATATATATATATATATATATATATATATATATATATATATATATATATATATATATATACACCTAGTTCTTGTAATAACGCAAAGATAGGTTCTAAGAAGTGCCGCGTAATGTAACGAGTCATTTTCCATAAGAAACAATGATAATGAGCAAAGATATATTTCACAACCGAACATAGACACACTACACTAAAGATATAAGATAAGTAAAGCATATTTTATAAGTACATAACAAAGCAGAAAGACCTCTAGGTTTTTATATTAATATGCAAATAGTGTAGAGTATAAAAGATATTCAGATTTACTGTACAGTAAACAAATTAATGCGCTCTATTATGCAGTGGGCAACAGGCATACATTGGGAAGTTCATGGTGGCGGTGAGCACGAGAATGCGGGAGAACGAACCTCTACCTGCAAACGTTTTTGCTCTAGCACGCTTTTTCCCTGACGATATTATATGGCAAGGTTGTTTGCTGTTTGTTCTTAATGCTTTTTTTCCATTCTCTCCATAATATCCGATCAAATTAAGCAATAGAAGAGGAGGAGAATGCGGGAGAACGAATCTCTATCTGCAAACATTTTTCCGCCTCCGTAACAGCTATTTCCCTGACGATATAATATCGCAAGTTTGTTTTCTGATTGTTCTTAATGCTTTTTTTCCATTCTCTCCCTGATATCCGATCGCATTAAGCGGTAAAGGAGGAGGAGGATGCAGGAGAACGAATCTCTATCTAAAAATGTTTTGCCGCCTCCGTATCAGCTGATGCACCTCGCACGCTGTTTCCCTGACAATATTATCTGACAAGTTTGTTTGCTGTTTGTTCTTAATGCTCATCCACGTACAGTGTTCCCTCGCTATATCGCGGTTCACCTATCGCGAATTCAGTGCATCACGGATTTTTTTGCCTTTTTTTTTTAATGATTGTGATACCAGGATGGGTAAAAAATAATAAAATAAAACAGCTTTTATCGGGCCTGGCCACAAAGAATACATAAATCAAAGAGAAACAGAGATGGAGAGTGTAATGAC
The DNA here is from genome assembly GCA_037179515.1 of Halocaridina rubra. Lineage (NCBI taxonomy): Eukaryota > Metazoa > Arthropoda > Malacostraca > Decapoda > Atyidae > Halocaridina > Halocaridina rubra. The sequence goes on along the minus strand of JAXCGZ010015234.1, from coordinate 81,963 downwards.
CTGTCAGATGTGAAGGGATTATAAAAGATGTGTAATAAATATCCAGCTCTCTGCTGGGTTTTAATATACCTCTGCATTACTTTCGTGATGTCTATTTCAATAATTCTCCTTAGATCTTATTATTATTATTATTATTATTATTATTATTATTATTATTATTATTATTGGCAACAATAATTTTCCTTTGATGATGATTGTGGAGATTATTATCCTCATTATTATTATTATTGTGGTGACTATTCCCAGAATGCCTGCTTTCACCTGGTCAATGAATAGTCTACTCACAGTTTTTGCAGGCTACCATACACAATAATATTTACTCAACCAACTTCAAATAAAGTTGGGCCAAAACTTACTGGCTTATAATTAAATGTAACAGACAAACTGTACGGTACAAAAGGGGAGGGGCATGAGTTATGTTTGCTTAATAGTAGTGGAGAACTCCCACTGGTTAATGACACACATACACTAAATAATATTAAACTGAACACTGCATAAATCCAGGCTTAAATGAAAGACTCATCGATAAAATGTAAAAATATATTGCAAAAACTTAACATTATAATGGAGAGCAATATTTCAGCTTAAAAGAAAAGGATAAATTTTACTCTAGTTTAGGCAGCAATTTTACAAAAATGAGAAAGAGTTATAGCTCCAGGCACAACTGCTGGACACATCAAAACAAACAACACTTAATATCGAAATAACGATTGTTCAAAATCCAAGAACTTTATACAATATTGAAACACAGTCACTGCTTGACAAATTCGATGGCACTAGTCCAAGGGGCGAAATGGGAGGCTTGTAATTTACACGAATTTTACGAATCTTACAATAGCTCCTCACCTGGTGCCGTCTTCAGAGAGAGTCGTTGTCTGTTGTGTAAACAATTCAGACGAGCATCACATTCTAAAATAAAGGGATATATTTTTATCATATTTTACATAATTAAGGATTTCCTAAGATGTAGATTAACTTTACTAACAAATCCCATTTATTTATGAGAAAATGATGAATTAATGACAAAATAAATGATAGTTATAATATAGTCTCTCAAACGAATATACAGTGTTCCTTCCATTATCGCGAGGGTTCGGTTCCGGGACCCGGCGTGAAACAGGCAAATCGCGGAGTAGGATCAGCCTATATGTACATAGATATTTTAATTTATTTTTACGTTTACACTCTGTAAACTGTATAAACCCTCCCTGTACTGTTAACAAACCACCCTTTACTTCATAAATAACAGCATGCAAGCGTAAATTTATATGACTTACTCATGTACATAGGTTTTTACAATTATTTTTACGTTTACTGTATAAACCCTCCCTGCACTGTTAAAAAACCACCCTTTGCTTTATAAATAACAGCATGCAACGTAAATTTATATGTACGTGATAGGTAAACTTACCTTATCTGTTATGGTTAACATTTTCCTTTGCCGCTTAAGCTCACTACAAGAAGCCTTAGAAGATGAAGGATGCTTGGGAGGCATTGCAAAGGTTAAGATATGCGAGTAAAATAATCACAAGCAAAAGGTATTAATAAGCACAACGTGAATGGCACACACGTGAGTTAGACTGAACGAGCCTTTGTCCGAAACGCTGATAGAGGTATTAATAACAGCATGCAACGTAAATTTATATGTACGTGATAGGTAAACTTACCTTATCTGTTATGGTTAACATTTTCCTTTGCCGCTTAGGCTCACTACAAGAAGCCTTAGAAGATGAAGGATGCTTGGGAGGCATTGCAAAGGTTAAAATATGTGAGTAAAAAAATCACAAGCAAAAGGTATTAATAAGCACAACGTAAACGGCGCACACGTTAGTTAGACTGAACGAGCCTTTGTCCGAAACGCTGATAGCGGTATCGTATTTTACATGTTGCAATACTGTTAGTATTGATGTTTTTTACTTATTTTTTACTGTTTTATTATTCTTAGGCTAAGAAATAGTTTTTTTTTATCAATAAAATCATGAAACTACTGGAAATATAAATATATATGCTAGCTCACGTAGCTGCGACCCCAATACATTGTACGCTATCGGACACTCTTTCGCATGATGCAATACTGTGAGTTATACTGTACATACGTATATCTAAATTTATATTTTTTACTATTTTTTACTGTTTCATTATTCGTAGCTTGGGAAATAAATTTTTTTTTATCAGTTAGATAATGAAATATGTTTTTTTTTCAATAAAAAAAGGAAAATACTGAAAATTTTTATTTTTTGAATATTTTAATATTTTTGCATATACCCCCTCAAGAAAAATAATAATTTGCCAAAAAAAAAAAACGTGGTACAATGAAAACGCGAGCCAAGAAACGCGATCCAGCGAAGGATCACTGTATACATGTAGGCCGATGCAATACTACTTATGGTATTACAAAAAAAACACACTCATGGTATAACTAATGAAATTGTGTGTAATAGACAGATCACCACACTTCTTCTTCTTCTTCTTCTTCTTCTTCCTCTATTTGCGTTCCCATTTTCATATGGGGTCGCATCTCTTCACTAGTCGTCTCCACTGGTTCCGGTCCATCACTTGCTCCTCCCCCAGCTGTCTCTCTCTGAGGTCCTCCTGCAGTCAGTCCTTCCACCGTAGTTTAGGTCTTCCTCGTCTACGTCTGCCCTCCACGTCCATCTCCATCACTCTCACACCCACGTAGTCTTCTTCTCTCCTCTTCACATGACCGAACCACTGTAATCTCCTCCTGCGCTTTCGCCGACGCCTCCACCACCTTCACTGTACCTCTGATCCGGTCATTTCGTATCCTGTCCTCCCTCGTCACCCCACACATCCTCCTCAGCATTCTCATTTCTGCGACATCTATCTTCCTTTCTTGAACCTTTTTCACCGGCCACGTCTCCGCTCCGTACAGCAACGCTGGTCTCACAACTGACTTGTACACTTTTCCTTTCACTCTAGCTCTGATTTTCTTGTCACATAGCACCCCTGATGTTCTCTTCCAGCTGTTCCACGCTACCTGGATCCTATGATCTCTCTCTCTCTCTAGGTGCTCCAAAGGAACTGAGAGGTGGGAACAGAGTTACTGTCCTTCCATAGATTAAATGAGAAGGAGTGAGATACTCATCTTGAATATCCTCTGACAAATACGTAAGAGGATGGGAGTTGATATCACATTCTATTTCACACAAGATGGTATGTAACTCACTAAAGGAAATACGCTTCTTGTAGAGAGACTTATGAAGACTACTCTTAACACAACCTATGAGCCTTTCAAAGAAACCACCGCTCCATGGAGAACGTGGGGTATTGAACCTCCAAAAAATGTCATTATCTTTCATGTAAGCTTTGACTTCAGGCTCATCCTTAATGTCACTGAGGAATCGTTTGGCACCTCAAAAATTAGTACCATTATCAGAAAAGGTAATGGAAGGAATTTTAAATCCAGAGGCAAATCTGCAAAATGTAAACAGAAATTCTAAGGTGGTTAAAGAACTACACAACTCTAAATGTACTGCTCTTGATGTAGTGCATGTGAATAAACACACATAAACCTTCTCACTGTAGTTACTCGTAGTTGTAGGGTCAAAAATAGTGATAGAACCAATAAAATCCACTCCAACTGAGTTGAAGGGTCTAACAAATCTGACTTTCCTCTGGGAAAGGAGGGGGACCTGGTTGAGAGATCGTCTTCCCAACTGCCTTTTTACACAAAATACATGTTTTTAATATTTCTTCACAATAACTCTACCTTTAGAGATCCAAAACTGTTTCCTAAGTCCTGACAACATTTGTCCTAATCCACAATGATGATGTTGAATATGATAATGAACTATTATAAGTTTGGTCAATGGATGTTTGGCAGGTAAGTAAATTGGAAATTGTGCTTCAGGAGATAGATCTGAATTCTGTAATCTACTGCCACAGCAAATTAACTGATCTTCGTTCAAATGTAAATCTAATTTTTGACTAAATTGATGAGTTCTGAAGCTGGTTTAGCACTTTGCTCAGGTCGTTTAAAAAATGCAAATAAAGTAGGAAAACTTTGCAACTGGGCTAATCTAATACAAGCATGAAGAGTATTCAACCTGAACTTGTCGTGGAAATAATGATTACAGAACTGCTTTACATATGACATGATTCTCATAACTTTAGTAAGAGATGAATATTTACTCATCTCAAAATGAGGAAGTATGGGTTCATTAACATTAGGTTCTGTTAAAATCTCATACACTACTGTAGAGTTAACAATGAACTCTTTCTGTTGTGGATATTCTGATGGATTAAGCAAAAATGAAGGTCCATGTCTCCACATGACATTGCTATTCAACTTTGATACACTAACACCTCTGGTCAATATATCTGCAGGATTCTCTCTAGGTGGGACATGTAAAATGTTCAAATCAAACTTAGATCGCAAATTGCGAATTTCACACACTCTGTTTATCACAAACACATCTGATGATGAATCATGATACACCCAATTAATGGCAACTTCACTGTCACACCATATAGTGCAATCTTTGAATGCTAATTTCTCATTAGACAAGAATGTCTGAGCCAATGCTGAGGCTAAAGTAAGTGAGAGTAACTCTAACTTAGGAATGGTGAGTGGAGGATTTGGTGGTACTCTTACTTAACTCATAATGATATCACTAGATTTGCTTCTTAAGTCTACAGCATATGCAACTAATCCATAAGCTACTTTAGATGAATCACAAAATATGTGCAAATCTGATACACCAGGGACAATTACAAATCTAGGATATTGAATGGTTGACATCTGATTCAAATCTCTGCAAATAACTGAAAATTCTTGTACTAGAGGTTCTGGCAAAGGTTCATCCCAAGAACACTTACTTCTCCATAATTTTGAAATGAATAACTTTCCCTTGATCAAGATTGGTGATAACAATCCTAAAGGATCAAATACACTAGCAATTACAGATACAACTGATCTCTTGGTGATTTGATGATGCACACACTCCTCCTTGCACACTTTCTTACTGGAGTACAATTTGATTTCATCGTTTACAACATTCCAAGAAATTCCTAAAACATTTACATTATTCAGATCCAATTGGTCATGATTAATACCTACTTCATCATTAAATTTTACATCATTACTCACCCAACCTTGTAATGGCATAGAGGCTTCTGCTAAAATAAAATTTACAGTGGGATGCTCTGTTTTTAACTGTCCAGAGTCTGAATAGGTACACACAAAGTTATCTACATAGAAATGAGAGATCAGCGACTTAGCTACTGGATGTGAATGTGTCTCCAAGTGATAGGTGAGTGTTTTCTGAAGCAAAAAGGGAGATGATGTTGCACCAAAAAGTACTACTTTAAATCTATAGGTAACTACCTTCTGAAGTGTTTTATCCTCGAACCACAAGAATCTACAGAAATCTCTGCAGTTTGGCAAAATACCTATACGTAGGAAGGCTTTGGAAATGTCTGATACAGCAGCTACAGGGTTAGTACGAAATTCAATGAGTGAATCAACAAGTTTATGGGTTAGGCTTGGGCCTGTTAGTAAACATTCATTCAGACTCTTTGATTTTGAATCGGCTCTACTAGAAGCATTAAACACTACTCTAATAGGAGTGGTAGAAGAATTCTTGTAGACTGGATGATGAGGCAAGAAATGAGTCAACCCGTCTGTAACTGTAGGGTTATTAATTTTCTCAATGAATCCCAATTCAATGTACTCATTATAAATCTCTGAGTATTGTCCATACAGTTCTGGACGAGTTACAAAGGATTTAGCTAGTGACATGAGCTGACCATAATCTCTTCTATAGTTAGTTGCTGGTCTCTCAGTGCCCTTAAAGGGTAATTCCACAAAATACTGATTGTCTGCCTTCTGGCAAGTGGACTCAAAATGACTTACTGATTGTACTTCCTCAGGCATTAAAGTTTCATTCTTAATACCAATTACATCTAAATTCCAAAGGTTCTGAACTTCGGACTCAAGGGTTTGTACTCCTACACGAGCACAAAGCACATGTTGCCCATTAACTGTGTTAACTGACTGAGAACTAATTGCCCACTTTGGCATAGGTCCAAGGATAATCGAACCTGCTGGACTAGACAAAAGTGTAATTCCGGAATAGAAAGTACGGTTGGTCACAAATCTAGAATAGTAATCTGCACCAATTGCCATACCTATGTCACTAATCACATAAGAATCAGTGCTAGAATCTGCAAGTTTGATCCCCTTTTTGCTGAGTGTTTCTTCAACACTAGCAATGCCAGGTACATATAACGTAGTGTTAACCTTATCATAGACGATAGCATAAATCGGAATACGTTGTGTACCAATGCATAACACAACACGAACGACGTCACACGAAATGTTTTCGGCTTGATTACCAAATGAAGTCAGTTTAAGTGAGATACGAAACACTGGATTGAGTTTAAGGTGCTTTACTACTGCTAAATGAATGAAAGACCATTGAGCACCGATATCTAAAAACATCCTAACTGTTTCACATACCCCAGCACCAGAAATCTTAACAATCGCAGTAGGAAGTGCTACTGAAGGAAGTGGAACCTTATTAGTCTGGACATCTGTTTGAACAGAATTAGCAACAGTGTCATTCTCTTCCTGACAGGATTCTAAACTTATCATCCACTACTACTTGATTAGTGGGAATGTTACTGTTAAGGTTAGTTCCATTATTAATAACTGTTGGGGCATTAGACGCAACTGACACTTGATGAACTGCAGTACTACGGTTGGTTAGTTTCATGCAGAGAAAGGTATGATGTTTGCCATTATAATTTCTACACTCAGCCGTCTCTCTACGCTGTGAGGCTCTATGGCCTTTCTGCATACATACGAAACATAGTTCTAACTCTCTAACTCTGTTCTTCCTGGCTTCATGAGTTGCGTAATTAGAACAAAACTTAGTATTATGAATATCCTTACAAAAGAGACAAGGTTTGTTCCAAGTACTTGAATTGCTAGATGACGAATTAGACTTATTTTGAGTCTGGGACACAACTACTTGTTTAGGTACTGTACCAAACCTGTGATTAGAATTTGTACTAGAATTCTGACTAACTACTACTTTAGTTTTGGAATATGCATCAGAATGTGAACGTTGCTTATTCCTAGACTGATCAGAGAGAATACGAGAACATTCCATGACCTTGATAAGTTGTCCAATACCATCCTTCAATTGTGTAATAGTCAAAGTATAAGTACTGTACTTATTGAAAAGGTACTCTAAAGTTTTAGGACTAAGTTTCTTAGCAATTATGTCTTTTTATTAGGTAGTCATTACAAGGTACTTGGGTTACACCCTCTATCTGCATCAACAAACGTTGAAATGTTAACTGAAATTCAGTCAACTCAGTTAAATTATGTTCAGGGGGTTTGATGTCCATCAAATCTAAATGTAATTGTTGCAACAAAAGGTCATTGTCAGCAAAGCTTTTTCTCAACAAATTTTAATTCTATACTGTAAATACCACTAGTTATGGGAAGACCTTCAATGGTTCTATAAGCTTTACCTCTCAAATAAGATCTGAGCATGCTAAATTTCAGTACTGGCTCAATGTCTTGACGACTATCAATTAAACTACTAAAGGAATCCCAAAAACAATTCCACTGACTCAACTGACCATCAAATTTCGGAATCTTAATCTCAGGCAACTTAGGGTGTGGAAGGGGTCTAGCAGGTACTACTGTCTGACTAGGAGCTTGACTAGTTTTAGCTTGTGCTTGACTACCAAAGGACAAATGATCATCTATAGCTGACTTAATTTGTATGAGCACTTTATAGGCATTACGTTTCCGAGTTGTGCTCTCTAGAAACTTGGCTAAGCTGGGTACTATCAATAGCATCTTGACTAGCTGTCTAATGTACGTCAATGGACTCATACAACTTTGTAAGTTCTGCTTCTGAAAACTGTGATGACCGTAAGGATGATGGAGGAGACGCTTTAAGGTCATATTCTATAGAACTGAGCATATCCATCAGATCGTCTGTTACAACCTTGTAAAGTTCAAACGCTTTACTTTCATCGATTGATGGTAAAGACATCTTGCTGGATTAATCTTTACCTTATTCAAATCACAATTAATTTGGTTAGGTGGCCAAACTAAACTAATACCTAAATTCACTTGGGTTATAATATCTATATCCTAGGTAAACATGATTGCACACGCATGTATTCAAATAACTAATCTAAATCTTCCCTTAGACTAAAGAATTCGACATCAGCAGTGATATCACAAAAAATATGCTATGGATTTATGTACAGTGTTTTAATATCGAAGTTCAAAAACAATGCCAAAGGTAGCCTATTCCAAATTTCATTTAGTAAATTTAGTAAAGTATGCTAGCTAGGCTAAGCCTAATCCGGTTCGAAGGACCAGAAAAAACTAGAATATGTGGCGACTATTCCCAGAATGCCTGCTTTCACCTGGTCAGTGAATAGTCTACTGTCAGTTTTTGCAGGCTACCGTACACAAAAATATTTACTCAACCAACTTCAAATAAAGTTGGGCTAAAACTTACTGGCTTATAATTAAATGTAACAGACAAACTGTATGGTACTAAAGGGGAAGAGCATGAGTTATGTTTGCTTAATAGTAGTGGAGAACTCCCACTGGTTAATGACACACTTACACTAAATAATATTAGACTGAACACTGCATAAATCCAGGCTTGAATGAAAGACTCATCGATAAAATGTAAAAATATATTGCAAAAACTTAACATTATAATGGAGAGCAATATTTCAGCTTTAACGAAAAGGATAAATTTTACTCTAGTTTAGGTGGCAATAAGGTGAATTTTACAAAAATGAGAAAGAGTTATAGCTCCGGGCACGACTGCTGGACACATCAAAACAAACAACACTTAATATCGAAATAATGATTGTTCAAAATCCAAGAACTTTATACAGTATTGAAACACAGTCACTGCTTGACAGATTCGATGGCACTAGTCCAAGGGGCGAAATGGGAGGCTCGTAATTTACACAAATTTTACGAGTCTCTTACAATAGGTCCTCACCTTGTGCCGTCTTCAGAGAGAGTCCTCGTCTATTCTGTAAACAAATCAGACGAGCATCACATTCTAAAATAAAGGGATATATTTTTATCATATTTTGCATAATTAAGGATTTCCTAAGATTTAGCTTAACTTTACAAACAAATCTCATTTATTCATGAGAAAATGATGAATTAATGACAAAATAAATGATAATCATAATATAGTCTCTCAAACGAATATATACATGTAGACTGATGCAATACAACTTATGGTATTAAAAAAAACCACACACACAAGGTATAACTAATGAAATTGTGTGTGATAGACAGATCACACAGTTATTATTATTATTATTATTATTATTATTATTATTATTATTATTATTATTATTATTATTAAGGGCTCATTATTGTTTGTACATCTGTTGGTTTATTTACTTTAATAACTGTGTACATTGCCCCTTCTTAGTTGGCTGAGACAAAGAGAGTGTGGGGGGTTGGGTAGAATAGAATGTTGGAGAGAGAGACAGAGAGAGAGAGAGAGAGAGAGAGAGAGAGAGAGAGAGAGAGAGAGAGAGAGAGAGAGAGAGAGAGAGAGAGAGAGAGAGAGAGAGAGAGAGAGAGAGAGAGAGAGAGACATATATAATTAACTCATGTTCATTCAACAAAAACCTCATTATTTATTGTAAAAATAATGTTTTAATTACAAATTCGTAATAATAATGATATTAATAATAATATTTATAATAATAATAATAATAATAATTATAATAATAATAATAATAATAATCTCCACAATCATCATCAAAGGAAAATTATTGTTAAAAATAATAATAATAATAATAATAATAATAATAATAATAATAATAATAATAATAATAAGATCTAAGGAGAATTTTTGGAATAGACATCATGTAAGTAATGCAGAGGTATATTAAAACCCAGCAGAGAGCTGGATATTCATTACACATCTTTTATAATCCCTTCACATCTGACAGGTCATTACACTCTCCATCTCTATTTCTCTTTACAGCCTGATAAAGACTGTTTTATTTTATCAATTTTGGGCCATCCTGGTGTCGTAATCATCTTTAAAAAAAAAATTTTTTTTTTTTTAAGATGTTCCTACTTCGCGGAAACTCACCTATCGCGGCCGGTCCCAGAACCGAACCCCTGCGATAAACGAGGGATTACTGCATATATATATATATATATATATATATATATATATATATATATATATATATATATATATATATATATATATATATATGTATATATATATATATATATATATATATATATATGCACACACAGTAATCCCCCCCTAATTGCGGTAGTTCGGTTCCGGGACCTGGCGCGAGACAGGAAAACCTCGAAGTAGGAACACCTTTAAAAAAAAATAAATAAATAAATAAAAAAATAAAGATGATTATGACACCAGGACAGGCCAAAAATTATAAAATAAAACGGCCTTTATCAGGCTGTAAAGAGAAACAGAGATGGAGAGTGTAATGACCTGTCAGATGTGAAGGGATTATAAAAGATGTGTAATGAATATCCAGCTCTCTGCTGGGTTTTTTATACCTCTGCATTACTTTCATGATGTCTATTCTAAAAATTCTCCTTAGATCTTATTATTATTATTATTATTATTATTATTATTATTATTATTATTATTATTATTATTATTATTATTGGCAACAATAATTTTCCTTTGATGATGATTGGGGAGATTATTATTATTATTATTATTATTATTATTATTATTATTATTATTATTATTATTATTATTATTATTTTTATTATTATCATCATTATTATTAAGAATTCGTAATTAAACCATAATTTTTACTATAAATAATGTAGTTTTGGTTGAATGAACAAGAGTTACTTAAAGATTCTCTCTCTCTCTCTCTCTCTCTCTCTCTCTCTCTCTCTCTCTCTCTCTCTCTCCTCTCTCTCTCTCTCTCTCTCTCTCTCCAACATTCTATCCTACCCAACCCCCCACACTCTCTTTGTCCCAGCCAACAAGGGAGGGGCACTTTACACAGTTATTAAAAGTAAATAAACCAACAGATGTACAAACAATGATGAGCCCTTAATAATAATAATAATGATGATGATGATAATAATCACCACAATCATCATCGAAGGAAAATTATTGTTGCCAATGATAATAATAATAATAATAAGATCTAAGCAGAATTATTGGAATAGACATCGTGAAAGTAATGCAGAGGTATATTAAAACCCAGCAGAGAGCTGGATATTCATTACACATCTTTTATAATCCCTTCACATCTGACAGGTCATTACACTCTCCATCTCTGTTTCTCTTTACAACCTGATAAAGTCTGTTTTATTTTATCATTTTTGGGCCCATCCTGGTGTCGCAATAATCTTTATTTATTTTATTTTATTTTATTTTTTTTGCCAAAAAAAATCCGCGATAGGTGAACCACGAAATAGCGAGGGATTACTGTATATACAGTAATCCCCCCATTATCGCGGTAGTTCGGTTCCGGGACCCGGCGCGAGACAGGAAAACCGCGAAGTAGGATCAGCCTATATGTACATAGATATTTTAATTTATTTTTACGTTTACACTGTATAAACCCTCCCTGTACTGTTAACAAACCACCCTTTACTTCATAAATAACAGCATGCAATGCAAATTTATATGAAAGTGATAGATAAAATTACGGTGAATGAAGTGGTAATTACATGACATACTCATGTACATAGGTATTTTACAATAATAATTTGCCCCCCCAAAAAATGTGATACAGTGAAAACGTGAACCAAGAAACGCGATACTGCGGGGGATCACTGTGTATATATATATATATATATATATATATATATATATATATATATATATATATATATATATATATATATATATATATATATATATATATATATATATATATATATATATATATATAATATTATATATATATATATATATATATATATATATATATCTATCATGTGAGGGCATCTGGCATCAACTTTACCATGAATCTCTGATAAATCCATCCTTCACTCACATAAGGGTTTTGAGGCACTTAGTTACTTTCGGGGATATATATATTGAGACTTACAGGTTGGAGAAGGTTTTTAATATGGGAGAGGGTTGAGTTTAGTGGCTCATCGGGTCTGGCTTTTGCGTATGAATTGCATGGCGTCCTTATGTCCTCCATATGAGGCCTTGAAGTCTTGTGAGATCTCCAATCTTATGCTTCTGAAACTGAGAATGGGATATTCATAATCTCAGAAGGTGGATTGAGCTACGAGGGCAAGTGAGTAGAGATTGTGGGATGGACAAGTCATATATTTTAGAGGAGAAATAGACTATCAGCTCATGGGGGCTGTCTGGGAGCATTCAAGAACAATTGGAGATCGTGACATTTTGCTCATGATTTGATCAACAAAGGCCAAACCTTGAAAAGGGAGAAATGCTTCCCTTGGCTGAAATCTTCCAGACAAGATGCATCTCCAAATTTGCAAAGTTTTGTGGAGATGATAATATCAGGGGCAGTAAAGAAAGTATTCGCCCTCAGCTTTTATAGCTTCTTTGCTGTTCCATAGAAGAATTCATAGAAACCAAGAGGGATCCTCAATCTTTCAGCTCCCAACAAGTATATTCCCTGCAAGTTTAAGATGGCAACAAGAGAGCCATATGCTTATGCTCCTGAGAAATTTTGTGTACCACCATTATCAAACTATGCAGCACACTTTTGCATAGGCTAGTTACCAATTACTTTGTGTCTATCCTGAGCATCAGACTGGGACCCACAGATTTTGATTTAATGTGCACCTTTTTGGCCTCAGTATTGCCCCAAAGAGGTTTTCATAAGTCTACAAAGTCATCATCAGAGAACGTCAAGAAAGGGAAATTTACTTGGCTGCTTACATGCATGATTGACAGCAATAGATACCCTGGATATACTAAGGAAAAAGGGCATCTAGCTGCCAGAAGCTTCATATGCCTTGATATCCATCTGGAACTGCCCAACAGTTTTATTTTTTACCCTCTTTGTGCCCTCTTGTTCAGGTTAGGCTTTAGTTTTTGCTTTTGAATATATTAACGTGCATTCTTGTATTTTTGAAAGTATCAAGGTCAGCCTTCATGATTGTTCACCAGTCTGTTTTGCCTGTTATAGAGTGGCGATAATGCAAGAGATTTCCTTGGCTATTTTGCTGAAATACGATAAATTTTCTTCAATTTCTTCCTTAATTTTTTCCAAATGGTTTCTAGCTTCTGTTGTAGTCATCTTTGGTGCTCTCCAACGGCCGTTAACTACTCTCATGTGATCCCCAGGTAGTAAGCACACTGACTTACTTGAAACAATACTATTGTCTTCTGAGGTTGAATATTTCTATCCATATAGGTGAGGACTTGGGCCATTGTTTTTTGGGGAACTGGCTTTTTTTTTTTTTTCTTGGTTAGATGGCCAGTGTTTTTCATGCAATTTTGTGGATTTCATTCCTCGTCCCCTAGGACATTCCCTTTGGTTCGGATTTGTCCAACTTTGATTTATAGACATTATAATATTCTGGCCAGATCTTGTGACTGGCATATATTTTACTATTAAAATGACATTTTTCTTGGTCCCTTCCTAAAGGTCCCCTTATTCATCCAGTCATTTGGGGAGATCGACTTTTTTTGTATATGTTTGTACTGTATTGTACCTTATTGGTGGAACTAGTAAGATAAGGTCGAACTTGATGTATTTATGTCAGTGATTGCTCCTTTTTCCTTTTGACTTCTTATTTAGAATTGCTTTCTGGGATGGTCTTTCTTCCATTTACTACCATTGCCAGTTATGGCCTTGAGACCTTTTTTCCACTTGTGATATTATGGATGGTGTCCTTTTTCTTTTGATATAGTAGGTGTTGATGATACTTGTTGAAGGTTTCTGGCATTCATTTATGGCTCTTGTGTGCTTGCGTAATGTGACCTATCATGTTGGTCTGGATTCTCTGCTCACCTTGGATTTTTATATCACTAGTCCTATATCAGGGGTGTGGCCCGTACCGGTGCTTCTGCTTTGTCCTGTGGCTGGTTGTATTTGTGGTGGGCTCTTCCCTTTCAAGCATCTGTTTTAATTTTTCAAGGGGCTAATGATCAGGTATTGATGTTTGGCTGTTTTCCTACCTAGACATCCTACTCAGTTTGGTTCGTATTTTTCATAATTAATTTTCTCTTTACAGGTGTTTTTTCCCTTTCTTTGGATACAGTATCAGTGATCCGCGAAACTAGAATGGTGGTATGGCCCTTGTTTTTAGGATTTTTGTCATGGTTAACCAAAGTTTTTTCTGTTGGTGAGCCATTGCTGTGTGAGTTTTTATTTTACTGCATTTGGGTATCCCTGCCTACTAATCCCAGAAAGTGTTATTTTGACTTGATCTTCTTATTAAATACAACAAATATTTTGCCTATGTGTTGGTGAATTATTATAATTGAATAGATGCAATTTTTTTCTGCTACTAGCTGTGACCAATCTATTGACTAAGGTTTGAAAACATGTTTGAAAAGTATGTGACTTTGAAGTTGTTAATCAGGGCGGCAGTAACGTAAAAAGTAATTCATTTGTTCCACAATCGGGCTGTCTGTAAATTCTAGTGATAACACTATGAGCTTAGATATAGGTAAAAAAAATGTTGCCTCCACTTACTTATGTTGCTTGATATGCCTAGGGTATCCCTTTTTTGGGAAGTTTGTTTTCACAAGCATATTAATACAACTGTGTTGATATATCCTAATTGACATCCTGAGTCAATATACTGTGGAGAGTATGTGTTTATATTTTGCCTATGTTTGACACAGTATTATGATATTGCAATCACGTAAAAAAGAAGACCATAAGCTCACAGTTTGATGAGAGCATTTGATGCTATTGATGATTTAGCAGCCTATTCTTAAAGCATGATTTCATTTGATAGGTTTAAAAGTTTTAAATGAATATGAAGAGCAGTATGAGTTTTTGAAGCACATGAGTAAATATAATGCTGTACTAGGGTGCCTCTTAGTCAATATAAATGGGTCAGATACTGTGAGACTCTGTTGAAAGAAATGTTCTCTTGAGCCGATGAATGATGGAAGAATAATTTTGTATATTATGAAGCTTGATATAAAAGGAAGAACATGCAAAGAGGATTGAATAAATTGAAAGGTAAGGCATGAAGTAGTGGTAACTTTTTTGTCCTGTCTTTAATATTTACTATGCTTTGGATTTACGATTAAAATTGAAAAGTATGTTTGTGCTGGTATAGCAGCATTGGAAACACAATGTGGATTTATTTCAAAACAATGAGGGGGGTTAATCTTCTAAGCCTTATAGGAAAGGTTGTGTGTGGTAGAGGAGTTGGGTGTGATAGCTGTGTGGCTTACATGTAAGTGTCATTATGTGACAAATATATATTTAGGAAAACATCGTCAGATTACTGGAAAAAGTATATTGGTGAAGGGAAAACTTCCCATTATAAATGTAGGGAAAAAAAGCCTATTGGATTTAAATAAATAAAAAACCTGGACAGTATGCTGTGCCTTCAATGTTTAAATGGTATATGAATAGTGTAGTGAGAAACAGAAATAGAGCTTCGGGAGAGTTAAATTGAGTAAAATGGGAATGAGAGTTGACTGGTGAAAAATGTGACATTTGCATATGACTGTGCCTTAGTAGTTTTATTTAAATCATAGATTCGGAGAATATATAGCAGAGAGAAGCAAAGTATTTGCATGAAAATAAGAAATATAGATGCAGAATTGATGCGAAGATTGATAACACTGAGATTAGTCTTGGTGTAGCCACATAAATTGCTGGCAGTTTTATGTGTCTGAGATCGGAATTGATTATATTATTGAATTAATAGAAAGCCTCATGGGATCACTGAATTGAGCGTGGAAGAAGAGTCCTGTTCTAGAAAAAAACAATATTCAATACCTCTGGAATATATTTGGCCCATCATTAAATTATGGATGTGATTGCAAATGAAAGGAAGAACTTTCAGGAGCTGGAAATGATGCGTAGGAGAACGCTAATAGTGAAAACTTAAAAATTTAGTTATGTGAGCACTAATTAAGTTGTGTTAAGAAAAGAAATTGAGATTTATTTTTGGATTTGATTTAAAAGATGGAGTGAGTGGGTGACTGAAGTCTTATCTAGGATAAATATTGATTACCAGGAAATAGAGACTAAATCAGTAAACACAATGAATTGTTGCAAAGCCATTTATATTGTAGTCTGACATAATTTTTCTACCATATCATAAAGAGCATCCATATGAAACAAAAATTTGAGACCCAGTTTTCAGTGCTTCCTTGACATCATTGTTTTTGATATGCAAAAATAGCATTAACAAATAATTATAAGCTATTCTTCTGAATTACTAGAGAAAGCACTGTGCTTAAAAAACAAAATAAATTAATAGTGTGTTGAAAGCAAGACTTATGTGATAAAGGGTGCACATTTACCAGTATAATCTTTTTGCCACTAGCTTTGGTGAGAGATAGTATTTATACACCAATTTGTTTTTTTTTTAATTCAGATTTACTCTTTTCAGAAACTTTCAGTAGCTTCCAGCTTTTGAAAATGACCCTCCCATTGATTGTTATGAGTATAAACTCTCCTTTTCCTTTGTGGCTTATGATATCTCCTTTGTTGGCTTAGAATTCTCATCCAAGCTGAACCATGGGAATGAAACCTAGGGCTCGTGTGATTCATCATATATAGTGGAGCCTTTGGAAAAGAAAACATTAGAATCCACCCATAGGTATCATAGAAGGAAATCAACATGTGTTCCGTCACTTCATTATCAAATTAAAAGCCATTGTATTCTATAGTGATATCCAGAGTATTTTTCACTCTTTTAAATAAGCTCATTGTTTCTCTTAAGTACTGTATTGGCAGATAAGTATTATCATTCGTAGTACAATATGCCTAGATTTTTATGATGATATGGTAGTATCAAAGTTTGTAGTAAATAGAACTTTAATTTAAGTTGAATTGTTTGGGATTATTTCACAGCTCTCACTCACGATACTTTTCCCCCACCTCACTAACCACCACCTCTGAATATAATGTACATATTTATTCCTGTATGTATACTGAATATTTGGCAATAAAATCTGTGACTATGACTATGACCTTAGACATGACCTTGTGCGAGTCAGTACTAAGTACGGACAAGGATTTGATGAGGTCGCATTTTGAAGACTTGACTTTATAAATTATATACATCAAATTATATCAGACGTTTGTGGATCATATGTATTGCACCCTGCTTCATTTTATATAAGCTCAGAAATTTCCTGACCGGAACCCTGATTATCAGTCCAATTTTGTGATCAAGATGAAGACTGAAGGCACAGCAAACTCCAGCCTTGGCAAGAAAGCACAAGATTCCAGGACCCTTTGTTTCAGATATTCCTTTTGAAGAGTGTGATAGAGATTCTTCTGAGAGAGTTAGTTGCTCTCTTCTCCAGAAATATCTTCAACAATGAAGTACCTTATGCCTTGGAATACGAGCTGAAGACACTTTTCGTGAAAAGTGTCTTCTGCAAAGATTGTTTTATACTTGGTGTGCCACACTGGTAGTTCACCAACATATGAAATATCCAGAGATTTCTTCTCTACCATTTAAGTTTTATGAAACCTTATAAAAGCACTAAGACATAGTAAATAAAGAACATTACTTGCATAAGACCCTTTCAGGAAAAAGATGTTTGGACCTCTCTCGAAGTGGAACTTCCTGGTCTTTATCTATTTTTATGAAATTTGTTTTTGTCATGGAGTGTTTCATAACCTGACATTGAAGGTTGACATTCAAAAGCTTGTATCCCCAGGCAAATGGTACTCTATTGTTGAAGACATTTATGGAGAAGAGAGCTATTAACTCTTCCGGAGAAGACTCTCTTAAATCCTTTTTTCAACGGAGATATCTGCAACGATGGGATCTGGAACCTTGTGAAATAATTACAGACCTTTCTGATGCTTCTTAATACTGTATAAAACATAAAGTATACAATACCGTATTAATGAATTTTAGTATTATAATAATAATGTAATTGTACAGTACAGTAATATATACATTAATATATGGGTAGGTGTTTGTTCGTATCTGTTTGTAAGTAGTGGAGCATCTGTATACGATTTGTGGGTGATCCAGGTGTGTTATGGATGACAGGTCATGGATTAAGGCTTGATGGTTGTGTAGGAATTTGCCTATGCTAGCTTGCATGTGCCGTGTGTCTGCGTGTCAGTGAATATCCTCCATATTGACCAGCATTTGTTGGTGACGTCCACGAGTATTGGTGATTTGCTAGGAAGTCTGCGCCTGAGAAGGGCATTTTTACATTGTTGAAGATGAAGGTCCAGGAAAATTTGTCTTGGCCAAAGATAGTTGTAGAGTTTGAGGCCATAGGTATTGATGTTTCTGCCTTTGGCAGTTACAAGTTTTACTCCAGCATTATGTTGGTGACAGTGTTCTGTCCCTAAGGTGGGGAATATAGAGCGGCAGTCACTGGAGTCGGGGAGGAATTGTGCTCCGAAGATGCCGTCCCTGATGTAGACTTTGGTGTTACTGTGGTTGGAGGAT
Source organism: Halocaridina rubra (assembly GCA_037179515.1). Lineage (NCBI taxonomy): Eukaryota > Metazoa > Arthropoda > Malacostraca > Decapoda > Atyidae > Halocaridina > Halocaridina rubra. The sequence goes on along the minus strand of JAXCGZ010015234.1, from coordinate 63,362 downwards.
GAGGAAGAAGGGTGGAAGCCGATATAGTTAGTGGCGACTTCTTGCGTGTTTTGGGATTCTAGCGAAGTTGATGACACTTCATGGCATTTTCGGCAAAGCAGGCATCATAGTAACAATACTCCTCCGTGTGTTGGCGTCTTTGTCAGATCTGATAACGATGTACTGGCGACATCCTAGCATTTTTTTTTTTTTATATAAATGAGGTTAATGACAATTCCTATTGTTGTCACAGAAATATTCCCCTATGTGTTCGAATAGCTTCAGGGTCCAATGATGATGTGGAGTTTTCTTGGGGAGATTATTGACGGGAGTCACAATGTACAATTTGGGTTTGGGTGCAGCACTTCTAGTAGGTTGGGTTGGGCAGGAGGCCGAATACGCTTCTAGTAGGGCATCAGCCTTGGAGAAGAGAGCATCTGTCTTCAGCTAGTTGGCATCCAGGAGGGTGGCTCTAACTGGCGTGGGGAACCGCAGGAGCCAGAGTTCCCTCAGCATGTCGATCAAGTGTGGTTTGCTGCTGGAGTGGGGGGAGGCTGGCTAGTGCCTGGAGTTTGTACCAGGCAGTGCTAGTGCACTGCCCTGCTAGAGGCTGTATGCTGATGGTGATGATATGGACTGCTCTGTTAGCTGCGAAGGTTGTGAACGTCTGAAGAGGGTATGCTTGTAGTTTGGTGTAGGGGATTTGGTCCCCTTTTCCCTCCAACCTGTCCAAGATATAGAGAAGACATCTTTTGGCATGGCTTCGAGGATACAGTCTGTTTTTCTGGTCTCGAATGCGATCTCACGGAGGTGGAGCTGGATTTCTGCCTACTGAAACCAGGCCAAGGCTTCTACTGTGGAGAATATCCTGAAGCACATTCTTTTGGAGGGCAAGCTGGCGGTGAAGTGAAGGGTGTCAAGAGTCATGGTGAAACTGTGTGGGGAGGTGAGGTGAAACAACGATGGGTCAACAGAGGGTGAGCCAGTGGTACGGACAAGGAAACAGTGAGGTCACATGTTGCAGACTTGCTATTTTTATCAAATACATCAAATTATATCTAACAAGTTTGGACTACAAAATAGTGCCCCAGAGGTATTTTAGAGAAACTTAGAACTTTCTTGACCAAAACCTGCTTTTCAATTCCGTTTCAAGATCAAGAGGAAGGGTGATGATACAACCTCATTTGCTTTTGCCAGTGCTGTGGCTTGCCATATAGGAACCTTTACTTTCATTGTCAGATTTCAAATTGATCTATTCATCCATTCATGAATGTATTAAGTGTTGTTTTATAGTAATATATTTGATAGCATATATTAAAATATATCTCGTGGAGTGATAAAGTAGTTTATTGGATTTTTACCCATTTCCTTTTTTTTTTTTATAAAATTTTTTTTCCTTTTCAAAAAAATATTCTCAGTCGGGAAGTGATTGTATATCACTAGGGACGTATTTTTGCCTCTAGCTTTAGTACGCAAGTAGGAAGTAAATTTTTATTTTCCCTTGTCTGTCAGTCATGGATAAAACAAAAATTTTACTGCAGTTTTTTCTCCTTTCTCTCAGTTTTCTTCAAGCAACAGCATTCTCAAAGAAAATTTAGTCTCAAAGACACTTTCTCGTCTCTTCAGCTCTCACCTCTCTGCAGTTATAAGTTAATATCTGTTGATGGGATATTTTTACGTTTTATTGGGATTTAATGCAGCTTTTAGAACTGAATTCTTATTGGAGATGGTTTACAATATTAAATAGATTGGAAATCTTTATTTCCTATAATAAACAAGTCTGAGCCTCTTTTGGTCACCTTGGAGCTTGAAGTTAAGGATTTCTAGTGGAGGACAGGATTTTCACTGGTCCTCCTACCTTTTTGCCATTAGTAATTATCACATTCTCCAGAGGCAGCCTTGAGGAATATTTATCATGACAATCATTATATCTTAAAGACTTATATCGACTAAGAAAACTTACTTCGGATATTTGTTGCCATAATCTATACTTGAACCCTTCTTGAGTTGCTGTTGGTGAGGAGTAGAGCATATGTTTTTTTTAGGATGAGCATTCAACCTCCTATTAATATAGAGATGTATGGCATTAACTTTATTCCTTCTTCAGTACAGATAAGAGATCTTAAACACTCTTGGAATAATGAGTCTGTCAGTGGCATGATGGCTATTGCTTTTCTCGTCCTTTTGATTGTTTTATTCAATTCCTCCTGATAATCAGCAATCAAAAGGACTTGGTTTACATAGTTAAAGCATGCAGAACCATTGTGTGGCAGACCCTTGAACTTGATACTTCTAGATTCGGCTTTGGCTCAGACCCCTGTATGCAGGATGTCTCATGCTGCAGGTAAGTATATTAGGTTTGAAAGGCATTTTTGTTGATGGCATACATTTGTAATAGAAATTCATATTGGAGGGGCTGGTGTATAGGGGACATATAAGTTCCCTCATTAAAATTCTGGATAACAGAAGTTAAAAATGAAATCCACTCACTGGCTGATCAGCTCCTTTCATTGAATAGCTTGTAATTGTCCTGCAAAATTTTATGCCCAGATTTTTAAAAACCTGATGATCTCCTTCAGATCCATATATATGCTGAGAGTGTCTTCCCATAAGGTCATTCCGCTCCGATAGAGAGTTCTGCAAAAAAAAAAATGCATCTCCTGATCATAATAACTACTATAAAACCATTCTGAAAAAATTGACATAATGACTTTTCAAGATAGGTCTCCAAGTTTGCAGTTTTCCTACTTCATCATTATTCCATGATAATAACTCAATATTACTGTCCTTGTTTCCAAAAGATTATCTGTTCAATTATTAAAATTTTCCAGTCCATTTGTTGATTGTAAAGATTCAAAAAGGAAGATTTTCTTCTTAAGGAGCAAGGAAACATTCAAGGTCAAGTTTATCTTCAGTTTAGGTTGGCCCAAACTCTTCTTTTTTACTCCCTGGGTTACCTGTTCTTCACTCTTTAGTGAAGTGGCCTTTTATTCGGTCCCACAAGTCTACCTCCTTTTTTGACACCTCAAGAGTTCTCACCCAGCATTCCTTCCACCTTTAATCTACGGCTGAAAAAGTTCATTGAATTGGCGAGATGATTTGCTGGGTCGTCATACTTCCTCTGAATATCTATATTCTTTATAGATGACTGACTACCTCACCCACGAGATTATAATTAATTAAGGGAATCTGAGTTGCTGTGCATTCAATAGTAATTATCAAAGAATCAACCTTTTGTCATATTCACAGGAAGGTTTCTATGTGTTTACATTTTAAACTATATTCACATAAACTCACTCGTAAAATACCTATTCTAAAGGCAGTTGAGGTTTTTGTTGAATCTGTATGCCATTTTTAATACTTTGTCATAGTTTCCATAGGAACAGAAGGTTTGAGATCATGTTTGAGCATTTCTGATGTTGTCCATCTCACTTTACTTGAAGAATATTATGCTTCTAGTGGAGAGGAAGTAGTAGATTGGAGGAGGTTATAGCTTACTATAATGTGTTTCTTCAGATGGTTCATGGGTCTCATTAGGAATCTAAGACCATATATGACCTCTTATTGCATTAAAGAGCAAGTAAGCTTTGATCAATAGTGTGGTAAGGAATGTCATCAGGACCCAATTTTTCTTGATAGAAGAATAATGCTCACATCAAGAAGACATATTCCTATTATGCTCTACAAACATTTACTTCAGTAGGCTGAGGGAAAGGGGGAAGAGCTTTATGCAGGCACCTTTTTCAAGTCTTCCTCTAGACTGAGTTTGATAATATATAAGGTGATATTCATGTAGAAGGTAATTTTTCTTTATGTTCAGAAAAGTAATAGAAATGGAGATGAGTATTCATCGCTGCTAGGAGGAACTTTTATTTGATTGGCTGATTCTTTCTCGTACACCTGGAAAGTGTACTTACCTTTCAACTCCTTTAATGGGAATCTTAGGAAAAACTCTGCAGTGACAAGTAATAGATATATCAGTTTTTGAGATTTTCAAAGAGGCCTTGACAGTGCCATAAGTGAATTAAGTCCTCTTCTTCCCAGGTGACATATCCATCTCCAGTTCTTCAAAATAACAAGTATTCCTTAGGTCAAGAAGGAAATTCTACCCATATGGATCAGAACTAGACTTTCAATCTTAGAAAAATACATAAATTGCCATATCCTGATTAATTCTAATATTCGTGACACAAAAGTACAGTCTTGGCAGGGGAATTTTTTTCTGATTCACTATCATTTCTGTCAGTCTGAACATTGTTTTCACTAATATAGGTTACTTAAGTGGGTGTTGGACTAATTATGTAACAAGTTGGACTGGCCGATTATATAGACAACTTGCTTAGTATAGCATATATCGTTACTTTTTCTTTGCTGATTGAATAAGTGTTTCAGTCAGTACAGATGATGGGTTCGTGATCCTACTAAATATCCTGTCAATGATTATATCAAGAAGATGTCTCTTCCTTTCTATACAAAAAGAATTTTAAGGTGTCTCACACCTTGATTTACTATTAGGATTTGCCAATATTGAGCCAATATGGGAGGATATCCATGAAATTTTAAAATGTATATATTATTTTAGGCCCCCTTCATTTGGGGGCTTAAGAATTGAAGTAACCCAACCCCAGAAGATGTCCATTCTCCATTGCCTGTCTTCATCAGCTTTAGACAAATTGTCATGGCTAGCTCATCCACCAAATTTATGTAGACACTTCATTAAGAGGATAGAGCTGTCTTTCCATGGATAGATTGAGAGGGGCAGGTATATGGTCTCCAATATATATCTGAGTTCCTAAAAAAAAAATGGAAATGTTGCAACCTTCTAGCTCTGCTCAACTCAAGTTCAATTTAAGATACTCATTCACTTGTAGTTGGCTACATCTAAGTTAGTTCTGTTTGTCTACAGAGATAATTTGGCCAATCCTCTCCAGTAATAAAGAGGAAACTTTATATTTTAACCATCCTGGTAAAAGAGTTCAGTATGCATGGTAGAAGTCTTGCTGAGAATGAAACCTACAGCCTCAGTGTGGGCACTGCATCCAATCTCATTCCGGGAGGTGATTTTGAGACTATCCAAGTCACATACTGATCCCTTTGCTACAAACAGGGTTGCAAATTATAGTGAGAGATCCTATGGCATTAGGAATTGATACTTCTATTTACTTTTGGAATCAGTAATTATCATTGTCCACTCCACTTTTATCTGATTGGACTTGTTTCATTTTACATCATCCAACTATTTGCATGGAGACAAAATCAATTTTAGATTCAGATCTTTTTCTCCATATGGTATAGCATATTTTTATGAGAATCTCCTATATCAATAATCTCATGCATCCTGGCTTATATTTTCCCACATCATTGTCTTTGTTACATTCGTTGTCAATATGAAATAGCAAGTCCTGCATTTCTCTTTCGCTTGCAAAAATGAAGCTACTTAAAGGATTATGTTATTCACTACTTAAGTTTCTCTTCCATGGAAAAACTTTTATTCGTTATACAGGTATGTCCTTTTATTTAGACTGGCTAAAAATGTAACGTTGGAATACAGTATATTAGGGTTGACAAATCCTCTCAAACAGTTATCAAGTTTATAGAATTATTCGAGCAAATTTAAGCTCATCAGAGAAGAATGATTTTTATATCATTATGAGGAAGTTGTTTTGTCTTTTGGCATTAGTATCTAAGACTAGAATTATCATGTTGCATCGTCATTGTAAGTCCTTCAAATTTTGTATTTCTTTACTCATGAGCTGTCTCTTAGACCAGATCCATTTGTCCTGTTTTATTTTGAGAGATTGATAAAAGGGGTACTTTGGTTGATATTAGATATTTATAGTGACTTCTTGATGGTGTTGTTCACCCCTTAGTATATTGAGAACCGTTATGGAATTATCTAAGGTACCAAAACTCAGGTTAATGAAAGTTTACTTTTCAGCTTCTGTAAGGTTAATGTAAGTCTTTTTTATTACTATTTATTCATAATTATTGTGATTTGTTTTATATTTTGCTGCCACTGTATTGTATGCTATGAAGGTTACTGAAATGCTTACTGTATTTGAATTCGCACTGACATGGAAATAAAAATGTACCTCAGAATTGCAAGATAAATAATTAACTCTCACTTGTGAGCAGGATGCACCACAGGCAGCCATTTGTTTGCCATGCTTCACTCTGTAGCAGTCATCCTTGGCCAGCTGGTCACAAAGGGTGTACATTTTACTCCCTGTTTTTTGTTTTGTTTATTGTAAGTCACTATTCTTTGATTTTGAATGGTTTGGCTACAGTTCATGTCAGTATTATATGCATCAGAATTAAACATTTCTCTTGAATTAGCTGATGAGACAACACTTTAAAAAAGAAAATTCTCACATATTTTTCTGAAGCTCACTAAGCAGGTTATGTTCGGTAGTGTTCCATTGAAAAGTAATGCTATAATTATTGCTAGATGGGCGCAGTATTCTCGTGTTTTCCTCTGTCATGGTCACTTCTTGAATTCAAATACTGCATCTGATAAAAGTTGTACAACTATTTTACTTCAGTTTAGTTTTTTGTGTTCACAAACACCATAGTGAATCAGGACATTTATGTGCTAATATCCTAAATACCCCATTCAGCTTATGAAGACAGCAAGAGTTATAAAGAAACTCTTTACCTTTTCCTGTATTTGCATTCATTTATCTCGTTCTTTCTTCGGCTGTGATAATGACATCATTTGCATCTTGGTTTTAATATCCCTCAGTAATCCCATAATTGTTATAGTATTTTTTCTGCCAAAGGCTCCAGCTGACAGATTTTATCCACAGGTATTAACCTTAAGGAGAATTTTTTGTGAGATGATGGAGCAATTAATAGGAAAAAGGAGGCCTTGGATAGCATTCATATATACCCTGCTCATACTGTACTTGCAAGGTGGAGGATGTTTACCAAATTTTCTTTGTGTAAATTAATATTATAATGGCCTTTTTTTACAGGATATTTTTTGGCAAGAATAGACGAATTTTAAAGCCAGCTGAAATTGTTGACCTACTAAAAGGGCTACTGGTTTTGATGTGTTGCTACTTAATTGGCTACATTGATACGTCCGTGTGCTATCACATCATAAAGACGCAATCCACCATAAAGTTGTACTTATTTTTCAATATGCTTGAAATTGCAGACAGGTAAGAGAGTCTTTTTACTAATTTTCTAATGTAAATTTGACTAAATAAATAATCATACAAAGTGCAGTATACATATAGTTAGTCCTTTTTATGTCTCATATAGTCTGTAGAATATTAAATTGTAGATAGGAAAGCTTAAAGAGTGCATAGTTAGGAACTATATCAAACATTTTCATAGAAAGGAAGTTCTTTATAATTAAGAAAGAAATTGAAACTAATTTATAATACAGTAGCTGTGATGTTTATTTAATCATATATCATTTTCTGGATTGACTGTTAGCTTTATTTTTTTCCTAATATCTTCTTTAACTTGGAAGGTAAGCAAAATAATTTTAATTTATATTGACAAAATAGAGTTCAGTAATAGATAAATTTGCATTTCTTTATAGGGGTGGTAGTAAATGGAAGTATTGTACAGTATATGTTGTCCTGTCATATCATCCTGTGACTGAAACCAATTGTCAACTACAGCTGTGGCTAAAACACCCTATTTTGTGCTAATAGAATCATTATTTCTTTTCATAGTGTGTTTTATAGCATTCATGCAGCTTCTTGACCTCACACAGCATATAATGTTGTTACGTCAAAACTAGACAACCAAAGATCCAAAGGAATGTTTTGAGAAAATTTTATATACTTTATATCATTTGAACAGATTCCATGTAGCTCAAGATAATGACATCTGTGAGTAGCATTATTTCTTTGAAATCTCTCATTGTAAACTGTTATTAATACGTGGTGGTAGAAGCACATTGCCGTGAATTCACTCATATGATCTCTGGAGTCCTTTAGGGTAGAGTTCTTGGCCCCTTGATAGGTTTGGAAAACAAGCTAGTTGCCTATGGTGTTGATGCTATTTTAACTGCTGTTGTTCCATTTCCAAAAATGAGACTTGCTGTTGCTGAGTCTCTGAATGGAGATCTTGCTAATATTAGTGTTTAGCACAAGATGTGGGGCTTAAGTTACATACTAATTAAACTCAAAATACGATAATAAGTTGCTTCAGAACTCTTGATCTTCCAAATCCTAATCTTGTCATCGATGTTTAAGTATAGCAGAGTATATATTGGAGTTTAGTCAGCTCTTGGCATTTTCAAGCATTTTCCAGGAGTGTTCTGCTTCCTAGATGGTGTCCTCATCAGTGTTTCCTGTACACAAACACTACAAGCAACTCATGTTGGTCTTGTGTAAACTGCAGTCAGTGGGACTGAAAGTCAGCATTGGACAAGTACACGTTTAGCATCGCTAAAGTTACCTACTTGAGATATCTAAGCAATGACAGGGGGCTTCATCCTACTAAGGAGAAGCTGCAGGACATTGCTCATAGTTGAGAGCATAGGGTAGCTAATTTTCTACAACCAGTTCTTGCCTCAACCTGCTTCTATGGTGGAGCTACTGAACAATCTACTAAGATCAAAAGCATGATGGTCTTGGGATATAGAACAAGAAACTGCTTTTATTGCAACTCTAAAAGCTTTACTGAAGTCTGATGCTCTAGTACACTTTGATTCCAAGTTGCTATTACTGGTGGTAGCAGACAGCAGTGCATCTGGCTTTGGTGCTGTGCTGTGTCACTTGATAGATAGAGAGGAACATCCTATCTGTTTCTGTTTCTTAAACGCTCTCTTCAGCTCAGTAGAACTTTACTGTTAGAAAGAAACCTTTTCTGTGATGTTTGCCCTATGTTGCAGTAGTGACAGACCATAAATTACTATTGGACACCTTTTCCAACAATGTTGGGCAATATTATTACAAGGTTATAATTTCAACTTATGTGACCGCTTTGTAGAGCTACAGGGAACAGCAGATGCATTAATCTATCTGGCAGGACAAGATTCTACGGCAGATATTACCCCAGTTCCAGGCAACTATATGAATTTGGTTGACTTTATTAAATTTTCTGTTGCAACTATTACTCACATAAAACAAGCACACAAGTAAGAATCCTATCCTGTCATACATACTCTGGCTTTGTGAAACTGGCATACTATATCTTCTAAGGGGGACCCAGACTGAACTCCTTTTATTTGGAGGAGAAATAAACTTTTGTAACAGTATGGCTGCATTTCGTGGGGCTCATGCATAGTCGTGCCTCCAAAACTACAGGTGTCTCTCTTACGTGAGCTTCATGTTAGCCCTTCAGGTTCATTCCATATAAAGAAATTTGGGAGAAGTTACATATGGTGGCACGGTTTTGACGCAGAATCAGAAAAATTGACTAAGTATTTCTCAAAGTGTCTAGCTTAAGATGTCCTTCCCACAAAGCAGAACTGTACCCTTGGGAGTGGCCAACTCATCCTTAGCATAGACTCCATGTAGACAGTGCTAATCCAATGATTGGTTGCTACTTTCTGATAATTGTTGCACTTTCTCTAACTGATTGACAATTATCCTACTGGGCATACTTTTGTACATTTTGGTCTTCCCATATCTACTGTATCTGATTATGGTTCTTGTTTTACCTCACAAGAGTTTCAAGATATTGTGAAAAACTGTAGTGTTTTACACATCATCACTGCTTTGTACAAGCTGTTTACTAATGAATTAGGTGAAATGATGGTGAAAACCTATAAAAGAGCTACAACAGTTTCTTCTGAGCCTCTGTAGCTCACAATCAACATTTTCCTTTCAACTACAGACCAACACCACATACATGTACTACTACGGGTGTATCGCTTGCAGAAATGATGTTTGGTAAATGATTACATTTCTGTTTTGATTTATTATTGCCTGCTGGCATAGTTTCTAGTAGGGTGGCTTATAAACAACATACTCAAAAAATGAGGCCACATTGTAACTCCTAGACATCTCAACTTATCCCCTGGGTCTGGTGTCTTGATACATAACTATTTTGGAAGTTTTGAGTTGGTTTCTTCCACATTACACAACAGACTGATCTTCTTTGATATTGCTATGCTCTACATAACAGACTAAGTTGTCAGGCATCAAGACCAGATCATACCTACTTGAACACCTGTGGCTATTGAACAATCTCTTTCATGTACAACTGTAACCATGGAAATGTCCATGAACCAGCCAGGACAACCTGCTGAGCTTACTCCACCAATAGAGATGGAGTCTACAATTCCTCAGCACCCTGCTGTAGCAAAATCTCCTACTTTCGTTTCCTGGTGATTCTTTAAAATCCGCTCTCCTTTTGACAAGCTGAGCCTTTAACTTCTTATGGAAGGGGGAGATTCAGGGGGAAGCTGTATATTTTTGTATGTGTTATTAACTAAGGGTGGAGGGGTGTAATAAGGTCATTATTACTAATTGTCTTTGGGTCTTTGAGTCAGTAAAATCCTGTATTCTGAATCCTATGCAAGTTATAGTCTAGGATGGGAGTTATTAAGAGGTCAGTAAGTGCTTAGTTGTCACAAAATTAACGTCTCAGTCCTTGGTATTATACAGATGGTTTTTCATCGTTTCTCGCTATTTTCTATGGTATAGTTATGTGGGTCTTCAGGTTGTAGCTCTGGTTTGTTCTTTAGTGAGTGTGTACTATTGATTTGCTCATTCCTTGTTTTCTGGTGTGGCATTCCGAGGAATATATCCCTATCGTCTACTACAGCTTCAAAGATAATTATCACTGATAACTACATATAGTGTAAACTGTGTATAGTAGAAAGTATATAGCGTATAAAGGCTGGCTACATCTACACCGAATATTCTGGGGTATTCGTTACAAATCTCTTGCTATCCCATTACATTTGACAAGTCACAGCACTCCTCATATCTGTTTCTTTTTGCCCTCTTTTTTTTCCTCATATTTGCTATATGTATGGAAGGTCCACAGCTTATAGCCCCCGGTACTTGGCATAGAGGGGTGCTAAGAATGTCTGGAGATCTTGTTGACTCCACTACTGGCTTGAGGGTAGACACGCCTTGTGGTAGTGATAGTTCTGCCCTTAGCCTTGCACCTCCTAGTAGATCTGCTTCTTTCACTCTTCACCATTCTAACATTTGTGGCCTGAACTCTAATCTTTTGTCTGTGGAACAGCACTTGGGTACTTCCCTCAGTAACCTCCTCCTCCTGTCTGAATCCCAGCTGTCTAGCCATGCTTCCACTGACCCATTTCAAATCTCTCAGTATAACCTGTATTCTCGTGTTTGTTCCAAAGGTGGGGTCTGTACCTACTGCAACACTAACACTCCTATTGCAAGGCTCATGAACCTTGAATCTCCTTGCTAAAAATCCAGCTCTCCACTACCACTATATTCCTTTGCTTCTGCTACTGTTCTCCAAACTCAACTGACTTTGTGTAAATCTTGGAATATTTCTCCTCTTGTCACAAATCCTTGCTATCTTCACACCCACATGCTGAACTTCTCTATATTGGAGACTTCAAGGTACACCAAAGTGAGTGGCTAAATTCTTCCCACACTGATGTGGGAGAGAGTGAAGCACTTGCTTTCTCTATTACTCACGAACTGGAGCAAATTAGCAAACATCCTACTCGTGTTCCTGATCGGCTTGAACATGCAACCAACACTCTTGACCTTCTTACTTCTAACCCATCAAACTACTCTTATTCTGCTTTCTCCTCTTGGTAAATTTGACCACTCTGTGATCTTGATATCTTCCATTTCCGCTGCCCCACCACCAAACCCTCCTACTCAGTGCCGTCTTTGGCACTTTGAGCGTACCCAACATGAAGATTTGCGTAACTTCCTCTTTGAACTTCCCATGGGATGACTACTGCTTTCGGTCCTGCAACCCTGATCAGGTAGCCCTAAAAGTTGCCGAGATCATAACCTTGGGAATTATGGCATACATCTCCTCTACGAAAAGTTTTCTCCCCCTAAACTTTGGTTTATCCATACCAGCTCCATGTCTATTCAGGCCAGGAATCAGGCACGCCGATTTTACCAAGCCTCAACTGATTTAACTCGCTCCGCTTATTGTATCTAGGAATCACTGCACTACTCAGATTCGTAGATCTAATGCTTCCTTTAAAAGAAGGAAAGTTGATGACCTTAACTCCTCTCCCACTGACAAATGTTTCTTGTCCTTAGCCAAAAACCTCTCCATAAACTTTTGTAACTGAAGCTTTACCCCTCTCATTCGTTCTGATAGTTTTATAGCTTGCTCTCCCACTGACAACCCACTCTCTTTGGCTCTCATTTTTCTGCCAACTCTTTCGTAAACGATTCCAGCCCACCTGTCCCTCAATCTTTACCCCTCTCTAACCCTATGCCCTACCTTATCCTTTCTTCACACAAAGTTTCTAAGGTTCTTTGCTCACTAATGACGAACAAGATATCTGGTCCCGATGGTATCCCTACAGGGGTCCTTAAGGAGTTTGCAGATGAACTGGCTGTTGTACTTTGTCGTCTTTTTTGCCTCCTTCTGACAGCCAGTATCTATCCTTCTTCTTAGAAGCATGCTCTAGTTCATCCTGTTCCTAGGAAGGGTGACCCTATTCGTTAAAACTACCGACCTATTTCCCTAAACTCTTTTATTTCTAAAGTTTTCGAAACTTTGCTCATTGATCACTTCTTGAAATGCCTTGAATCTAACTCACTTATCTCCGGTCACCAGTACGGCTTCCGCAAGGCAAGATCTACTGGTGACCTCCTGTCCTATCTTACTCATATATGGTCATTTTCTCTGAGGAACTATATGGAATCCTTTGTCGTCACCCTTGATATCTCAAAGGCATTTGACAGAGTCTGGCACAAGGGTCTGTTGGCCTATGGCTTTACCCTTCTCTCTGTTCCCTGATTTCCAGTTTTCTTTCTGACTATTTTATATCGGTAGTTGTTGATGGTGCATCATCTAGCCCATTCCCTGTTACCAGTGGTGTTCTACAGGGCACTGTTCTTTCACTTACTCTCTCCTTCTCTTCATCAATGATCTTCTACACTCTTCATCTTCCTCTCTTTTTCACGCCTTTGCTGACGATTCTACCGTTCACTTTTCCTCTACCTTCTCTTCACAACTTTCATCTGCTACTCTTAATCAGTCTTGTATCACACTCTCTTCTACTCTCAACTCCGATTTGCAGAGGTTATCTAAGTGGGGCACCCAAATTTAGTTAGATATAATGCCTCCAAGACACAGTTTCTGGCTATCTCTTTATCTTCTTTTCATCCTGATAGCCCTATTGTCTTCGAAACTAACGAAATTTGCCCTCTTAATTCTATCAATATATTAGGAAGCCATATAGCCTCTAACTTGTCTTGTAGGAATCACATAATCCAAATTTCTAAATCTTCATCCAAAAATTGGGTGTTCTGTTTTGTTTTTTTCATTACTTTTCCTCTTTACAGATACTTAAAATTTATAAATGTCTTATCTGTCTCTGCTTAGAATACTGCTCACACATCTGGGGTGCTTCTTCTTATACTTATTTCCTTGATAGGGTTGAATCTAAGGTAGTCAGACTCATTAATGATTGTTTTCTCACTCTTAATCTGACATCTCTTTCTCCTCGCTGTAAGGTATCATCCCTTTCTCTTTTCTATCACTACTACTTCCATCGCTGCTCTGATGACTTGGCGAGTTGCATCCCTTCCCCAATGCCGAGGCCACGTAACACTCGCCAAGCGGCCTTGTCTCACAGGTACTGTGTTGAGATGTGTAGCTTGTGGATTGGTCGGTGCGGTGACTGCTTCTTCCCATTTACAACCAGACTCTGGTACTCTCTTCCTCCTTTTGTCTTTCCAAATTCTTATGACCTATCTTCAAAATTTGGATCTATCATCATCTCAGGGCCTAATCCTTCATGTCTCTAGGTCCTCAGTACTTTGACTATTTATCCAATGTGTCCTTTTTATTTTTGGTGTATCTTTACCTCATCTCTGCTTTGTCCATAAGCTTTTTCTTTTCTTTCGTCTTAATCTTTTCTCATGCCCGGGCGTTTATTGATGAGGGCAGTTCTTTGCCTGTCCCAATGTCACACTTATAAAAAGAAAAAGGTAATTATTCAGAAATTAAGGAGTTACTTTATTGCACCATCCTGATTGTCAGTATTAAAGGTTTATATTCCTTCAATATATATCTCTCTACCCCTAGCATCTGCAGATCATCTTTATTGCTGTTTTGTGCACTCTTTTTTTTTTTTTTTTTTTTTTTTGGAGCTGTAAATGCAGCACACTGGAGTTCTAAATTCTCAGCAAATTAATTGCATATAACCCTCAATGTAAGAACATATTTACCGAATTCTCACTCATGTATGAGCTTACGGTTTTTATTGCTAATCAAGGCATCTTTACTGTAATCTTGTTTCTCTTCCAAAAGTACACCATAAATCTTACAAGTTTCTCTTTCAAAAGTACACCATAAATCTTTCTTGGATTCTTAGGGAGCTAAGTCCCATTTAATGAAGCAGACCATCCCATCTCTAGACTTTTTGCCAGTCCAATGGTAATATTTCCTCCAGAAAACAAAATTTAAACAATATATGCAACCTACTCCTTATATGTCTCTAAAATTTTTCAGAAAGTCGAGCAGATTTTGCTACACTAATTTTCCACATCTCATCATCAGAAGTCCTTTATATTTATCCATCCTACTTTTCCACTCTATAGGTCAAGCAGTCCTCGCAACTCGAGCATTTCTGCAGCTGTGTCTCTCTCTCATGCCCAGCATTACCTAAAAACTCTCTCATCGTCAGCTTTTCCACATATTGAATTGATTTATTAGCCTATAAGTCCTTCCTTTTTCTAATTATCACCAATTTAACTCATTTTTGTTTTCCATTTACAATGGAAATATTTCATTTTATTCTGTCCGTCTCCCCACAAGTAATGTTGAAAAAACAAATGAAGAGAATGCCCTTAAGTAACTTGTTAGGAATCAAGAAAGAAACAACACTCTACTTACAAACAACTAAGTTACTAACATTCAGAAAATTGAACAGAAACCTACCCATTATCTACTCATGTATTACCATACTGTACTGTAATATTACATTATTATTACTGTATTAAAATTCATTAATACTTTATACTTTTTTATATGTACTAAGTGTCTTCAGCCTAAGTACTGAACAGTACTGCATATGTATGTACAGTACAGTACTTTTTTTTTACCTAAACACAACTTATGAACAATTTTATTTACAAACGGATTTGGAACCTAACTCATTCGTAAGTTGGGAAGTGTCTGTATAGCAATAGTCTATGAAATCTAGAGAGATCACGAGGAAAAAGAAATAATAAAGTAGGGGAACTGATGTGCATCTGAGCAGGACCTTCTACTTCACTTAAGCGGATTTAGCTATTTTTAAGTAAATTTGATTTAAAAGATATGTGTTGTTGTTTCACTCCCTTATTGTGAGTGGGGATTAATGGCTTAGTAGGAATTTATTGTATTAATATATTAGTTTTGACACAGTTATGAAAAGGAAGCTAGGAGAAACTTAAGTATTATTGACATATTAAAATGACTAAAATATGCCAGCTTCAGTCAAAAAGTCTGGCCAGTTTTAGCTAGAAAAGGAATCTCTGTAATGCAAGGTTTAGAATGAGTAAGTCAAGAAATAGGAAATATAGTAGTGCACAGTTGAATTGTCAGCGAAAAAATTCCACTTTTTATGTATCTCGCAATGTAGTTCCATAATTTTCCGCTTCTACACTTCGTTCTATATCTCCTTCCGTGATTCAAGTCTGTGTTCTTATGGGTACATTTTATATTATGATACATTTTATCCTCACCTGTGCACAAATATCCTTATTCCATCTCTCATAGCCCATATTCATAATGTTTTTGTACACACTTCATATACACTATTCATCTATTTCACCACTCCTCAACTAACTCTGCTTTCTCTTTTCTTGTAGCACTCTTTCCTTCACTTATTTCCAAACTCTTTAGCTCTATTTCTTTTGGTAACTCACCTCATTTTCAAGTGGCCTGATGTATCACCTTTCCTATTCCTGCCAGCCCATTTAGTCTTAATTTTGCTGCCTCTTTCTGCAATGTTTTTTTTTTTTTTTAAATGAGTGTGGCATCGGATGGGCAGAGAAATTTGCCTTCAGCAGACCTGGGCATGAAGAAAGCATAAAGCAAAGAGAAACAAAGATTTGGAATGTTGTTACTTGTCAGTTGAGAGGGAAAAACAAGAGATGCATAATGAATATCAAAGAATATTCTGTGTTAATGTAGGCACAGAAAAGGAACTGTAACTGAAGGAAGACATAATATGGTGCAAAAAGCCTTCAGCTCATTAATTCTCTCTACTTGAATTAGTGGCATCTACATATACAACCCCTGTGATGTTTATTTTACCTTGATCCACAATAGTTATTTATTTATAGCCATCATTTCCTTTACTCGTCTCCTCAAATACTCACTTAACAATATTGCCATGCTTTTATTAGCATGTCTTTTTTATACATGAGATATAAGTCAGAGATGTCTTTCTCTCTCTCTTCCCATTTGACTTTGTGTATTTTAATGCATAGTAATGTATACTGATAAAAGCAAATTGGAGGCAGTAATTCTTTCTCCAGTCCTTCCTGACTCTCGCTGCTCTTGACAGCGTTGTATAAATAAGGGTCAGGAAAGGTAGGATTTCCAGCCCCTACTCCCCTATCCTAACAACTTCCTCTGACTTGCATGCCATATGATGAGTGATTCATTCTCTTCTAGCATCAGGAATATCAATCTCAAATTTCTGCTATAGTGTATAGGATATACAAGTATAGTGTTTACCCCAATCAATATATCATTTTGTTATATTTTATATAACTGTTATTTTGTGCTTAATTGTATTTCTTTTGCTTTTGAAGGTTGATGTCTGCATTTGGACAAGACACTTTGGATGCTTTATTTTGGACTGCCACTGAGCCTCGAGGAAGAAGAAGAGAACACTTTGGGGTTCTGTTCCATTTAATCGTAGCCACACTTTACGTTGCCATACATTCAACCATCGTTTTATTGCAGGCTTTGACATTAAATGTTGCCATTAATTCTGACAACAAGGGCCTTCTTACCATTGTCATTTCAAACAATGTAAGTGAATTTTATGTATATATGAATTAGCAAGTTATAAACTTATTTGATATGGTTGTGGTAGTAATTGGTGTTTTGTATTCCAGAATCTTGTATGTCCTTGAATCTAATAATGGATATTTAGGAAAATTAATATTAAGATTTTTATACCTACTATATTTCCGAACATTAAAGATGCACTTGCTTTTAAGATGCATCAGCAAATTGAGTTCCTAAATTTTGCAAAGAAAATTTGACTAAGGCTAGATTTCAGACTCCTAGCCTGTTAGTTTGTGTAAGCTATCGTATGTTTGAATTCCATGGCTTATAACGTTGTGCCGCCATGTTTGCTAATGATGTCACCACTGCCGCCTTGTTTGCTAATGACGTCACGACGGTGTGTTTCCGCGGGTCAGCTGGGCGGAGACAGCTTTTAGAGGACTAAGAGACACAGCTAAGACTTGATCTAGGGAAGCAACTGAATAGTAGACTGAAGCACATGGACTTCCTAGTTAATTTTGGACATAATAACCTGCCAGTGTATTGGAGGTGAGTGGGACTACCTGGAGTTGTTATGGTGGGTCTAGACAACTTGTGCTGGTGAGTATGAGTTTTAGCTCTGGTAGCAAAACGTGTTTCCAAGATCATCATTGGCGTCGTCCTGCAGCAGCAAGTGGCCATTGAAATTTTTGGGTGACTCGGCCTATTAAAATTGGAGGAAAGATATTGAGATATGGTATAAATTACGGGTTTGCCAAAGAAAAAACAGGCATTAGCTATTCATTTGTCACTGGAAGGAAGGGTGAGGTTGGAATCCTCTGAGATTGAGATTAGGGATTTGGAAAGTGATGATGGTGTTAAGACATTGTTAGATAAGCTGGATGGTTTGTTTTTGGTGGACGCGGTGCACAGGAAGTTTGCAGCGTTCCAGGACTTGTATAATTTAAGGAGGCAAAGTGATCAAGATATTAGGAAATTTGTGTCAATGTTTGGTCATACGTATTTTTTGTATCCTACCCAAGGTATAACACTCCCAGACTCGGTTATTGCTTTCATGCTACTTGTGTCATGCAAGCTGAGTGACAGTGAGCAGCAATTGGTGATGTAGGCCATCTCTGATGTGACATATAATAACATGAAAGCTGCTTTGAACTGCAAATTTGCCAGGGATATTAGTGTACAGCCTGGCGCTGTTGGTGGAGGTTGAGTGAAATGTGAACCGGTCTTCCTGGCAGAGGAAGTGGAAGGTGACATGTAGGAGGAAGAGGCACTTATGGTAAGAGGATTTCAGTGTGGAGGACGTGGGTCCCAAGATGGTCATAGGGGAAGACTATCAACCAGGTTAAGGGGATGCCCCTGTCCGTCCACAAGTAGAAGGCAGAATTCTCTAGGGCCAGATGGGAAGTTGTCTAGATGCTTGATATGTGACTCACGCTTCTACTGGGCACATAACTGCCCAAATCCGTACGAAAATACGCCTAATGAAGGGGACACTGAGGCAGCGTATCTGTCATTACTTACAGGTTATTCTATAGACAAGGACAAGCTCGCGAAGATTGTAGAGGAGTCCGCCGGTTTTTGCAGTTTTCGACTCTGGGTGCTCCACGACAGTGTGTGACAGTACTTGGTTCCATAATTTCATGAAAAACCTCAGTGATTATGAGCAGACAGGCATAATTGAAGAATCGTTGTCTGCCACATTTATCTTTGCCAACGGGGTCACCATTCCCTCCCTCAAGCGAGTTACTCAGCCTTGTTTTATTGGTGGTATGAAAGCTGAGGTTGTGACTGACGTTGTGGATTGGAACATCCCATTAATCCTGAGTTGGTGGTCGATGAAGAAGGTGAAGATGTTAATTAACTTTGCAACTGACAAAGTTAAGATTCAAGGAAGGATTATTGATTTCCACACATCGATACCAGGCCACTATTTGTTACTGATTTCGCTTGACTAGTGCAGGAGTTGGGTGAAATGATTGTCTTGACTGCCTTGCATGGGAGAGATTTGAGGAAGCGGCTAACAAGCTCCACAGACAATTTGGACATCCTACAGTGGCTAAACTATTGAAGCTCATCACTAATGCAGGGATTAAGGACTCAAAACTAGGAGAGGCAATCTGTAAGGTAACCGAGCAGTGTGAAATTTGTATTTAATATGGAAAGGATAGCTCACTCCCTGTAGTCAGATTGCCTATGGCATCTCGGTTCAATGAAGCCATTGCCTTAGACCTTAAGGTTTGGGGTGCAAAATATTTTATTGTCATCAATGACTTGGTTACACGGTACTTCACAGTAACAGTTATTGGGGATTAACGGGCTGCCGCCATTATCAAGGCCGTTCCAGAGTTGGATTGTTATATTTGGAGCACTAGGGAAAATCCTATCGGATAACAGTTGCGAATATAACAGTGACGAGTTGCGGGCACTGGGAGAGGCACTTAACATCAAAATCATAGCCACTGAGGCTGAGAGCCCCTTGAGTAATGGAGAGTGTGAGCGGTTAAATGCGGTAATTGGGGATATTGTAAGGAAAATCATAGCAGTAAGTAAATGTGACTAGGAGGTCCCCTTTGCCTAGGCAGTGTCAGCGAGAAGTGCCCTCACTAATTTCTCTTGATTTTCCCCTAATCAGCTCGTGTTTTGTCACAACCCAGGACTTCCCAAGGTGTATGCCAATGATCCCCCTGCATTGGAAGAAACTGGGACATCAGAAATTGTGTGGAACAATTTGAATGCTCTTCATCTAGCAAGGAAAGAATTTGTGAAAAATGAATCTGATGAATGTCTGGGGGGGGCACTTCGACACAACATTCGTGCTAGTTATCTTGATAATATACAGAATGATGATGAGGTTTTTTACTAGAGACATGACAGTTACAAGCGGCAAGGACCCGGGATTGTAATTGGCAGAGATGGAATGCAAGTCTTAGTGAGGCATGCCTCACCATGCCATTGGTGTCTACAGAGCACAAACACGCAAAGAAGTCGGAGAGTTATGATGGGCATTGTGAACCAGAGATGAAGGATGATAATAGGTCAGGTGAGCCCGAAGGTGTGCCTGTGCCACAGCAGCCTTCATGCCTTAGTGCAAGCCAGCGAATACAAGGCATTTGTAGTGAGAGTGGTGAGCTGGTGTCTGGACGAGTTTTGAGCCGGACTGGCAAAGCCAAAGGTAAATACAAAGACTGTTACAGTTTTCGTAGGGATTCCAATGTAAGCATCTCTTGGGTGGATCTGAACCAAGATTTTACCACCTTGAAGATTGTAGATGAGAGTGCAGAAATGTATATTCTAGAGGGACAATAAGGTCTATGAAGAGGTGGAAGATGTCGGTCAAGATACTTTATCTGTTTGGTGAGTTGTGATGGAGAAAGTTAAGGGAGGACAAATGGTGATGAAGGCATGCCTGGTGGCAAGAGGATTTGAGGAGAACACAGGAGATCTTTGCAAGGATTCCTTGACATGCTCAAGGGAATCCGTACGTTTGACATTATTGTTCGCTGTGGACATCAGTTGGACCTGTCAATCCTTGGATGTTAAGGCAGCCTATATTCAAGGCAATGAAATTAGTAGCGACATAAATCTATGCCCTCTTCTGGAGTTCGCTGATGGCTGCCTATGGAAGCTGAGAAAGACTGTATATGGATTGTGTGATGCAACCTGTTGTTGGTACCTCCGAATGATAGACCAGTTAACAGCTCTCGGCACTCAGATGTGCTAATTGGATCCAGCATTGTTTTACTGGAAATGGAATGGCAGGTTTGAGGGTGTGATCTGTATTTATGTGGATAATTTTCTGTGAGTAGGTACTCCAGAGTTCAAGAGTAAAGTGATAGACCAGTTGAAGCAAATTTTTCTAATTGGAAGCTCTGAGTCAAAGGCATTTAAGTATGTAGGTTTGAATATCATTTCATACAAAGATGGCAGCTTTACTTTGGACCAGCTAGATTATGCATCCACCTTGACTTCCATGACAGTCAGTCGTTATAGGGCAAATGTGAAAACGGAAGACGTGTCAGAGTTGGAAAGATTTGAATACAGAGCACTGGTAGGCCAGTTAAATTGGATTGCCACTTATACCCATCCAGACATTGCCTTTGTCATGTGTGAACTGAGTGCAGCATGTAACTGGGCAACAGTGGCTGATATCTTGCAGCTTAACAAGGTCATATCTAGAGTGAAGACAGACAACATTCGGATGCATATTCCAAGAATGTCAAGGTGTGAGAATTGTTACCTTGAGTGCTTTTCAGATGCTTCCTTTGCTAACATGGTGGGTAGTGGGTCACAAAGAGGTATTATCATAATATTGCAGAGTGATTACTACAAAAAATGCCCCACCTACTGGCAGTTAAAAAGGATAAGACGGTGGGTTAAGTCCACTCTGTCCGCGGAGGCATTAGCTGTAATGGATTGGCTTGATATAGCCGTGTACCTTGCCAGAATACTTCAGGAGATATCTTCTTGTGGAAATCTAAGGATGCAGACCTTTGTAAAGAATCTGATGGATTCCATGCATTCAAGTAGGAGTGTGGATGATAGAAGATTGAGGATCGATTTAGTAGTACTATGTTAGATGTTGGAGCGTGGGGAGGTTGCTGAAGTGGCTTGGGTGGATGCATTGAGACAGCTGGCTGATTGCCTCACAAAGAAGGGGGCGGCACCAGAGCAACTCATTGCTGCCATTAGCAAGGATTAAATTCAAGCATAGTATATCACATACAACTCTTATATGCGGACCATTGGGGAATAGACTGTGTAAAGGAATACATAGGACACTGTATGAAAAATAAAGGAAGAAGGAGGAGGGTATTAGTTTGTGTATGCTATCGTATGTTTGAAGTCCACGGCTGATAACGTCGTGCTGCCATGTTTGCTAATGACGTCACGACTGCCGCCATGTTTACTAATTACGTCACGACTGCCACCATGTTTGCTAAGGACGTCACAACAGTGTGTTTACGCGGGTCAGCTGGGCGGAGGCAGCTGTAAGAGGACTGAGAGATACAGCTAAAGCTTGAGCTAGGGAAGCAACTAGTTAATTTTGATCATAATGAAATGCCAGTGTATTGGAGGCGAGTGGGACTACCTGGAGTGATTATGGTTGGTCTAGACCAGTGCTCTTCAAACTTATTTCAATGTCGTCCACCCTAGGGTAAATCTTTAAAAAATTTGTCCACTCTAACCTTTCAACAGCTGTAATACCTCACATTCCTGATCTTATGTATCTTATTCTAAAGCATGGGCAGGAGAAAAAAGACAGTGTATTTCTCATTTTTGTATGTAATCTATTTACAACTTAATCTTGTCCACCCTAAGGTGGACCGTCCACCCAGATTGAATAACACTGGTCTAGACAACTTGTGCTGGTGAGTAAGAGTTTTAACATGACCTACATTTTGGGATAAGTTAAGCAGCAGCAGCAGTCAAAAATTTATTACAAAGTTTATTTTGTTATTGTATCCCAATATCTGATAGGTCAGTTTAATATTTTATTTTCCCAAAATATGATCATTAAGATGGCCTGGGTTGGTGTTTTTTCCCTGAGTTGCCTGACAGAAAATAACAGAGTCCCTAAGGAATGCCACTGCCAATCTCAGCATTACCCACAGAGCTCATAAGGAGTGCATATTGTGTTAGTGGCGTATGTGGTTGCGTGCTGTGCAGTCTTCCTTCATCGGTGTTTTGTGTTGCTCTCATTATGCCTGGCTAGTAGTAGTCTTCAAGAAATGACTGCCGGAAAGTCATTTCTCGCCATAGAAAATTTGTTTTATTGTGTATGTTGTGTTGAGAGATGATGTAAGCACCCAGTTGACTGAACATTCTCCCAGGTTCTCATACCCTGCAAGGGGAGTGGGTTGCTTGTGGCAGTTTGGCCTCATTTTCTGCTCCTCTTCTGATTTGTTTGGCTTCATCTTCTGTTTGCAGCTCCAAAGGGTGGACCTACAATGAGGATGCTGACAATTCATATCTGGATAGTCAGAGTTGAAACATGTGTTTGTGCTTTGTTTACAGTTTAGCACTATTGACTAGCCTTATTTCCAATTCATTACAAATCCCCATCTTCCTCTCTTCTTCACAGGTTTGCCCACGATTCTACCTTCACTTTTCCTCTTCCTTTTCTTCACAACCTTCATCTCCTACTCGTATACAGTCTTGTATCACTTCTATTTTCATCTCCGATTTGCAGAGGGTATCTGAGTGGGGCACCCAAAATTTAGTTAATTATGTGCCGTCAAGACAGTTTCTGGCTATATCTTTATCTTCTTCTCCTCCTGATAGCCCTGTTGTCTTCAAAACTAATGAAATTTACCCTCTTAATTTTATCTACATATTTGGAATCCATATAGCCTCTAACTTGTCCTGGAGAAATCACATAATCCAAATGTCTAAATCTACATCCATAAAATTGGGGGTTCTGTTTCCTCTTTGTTATTACTTTTCCTCTTAACAGTTACTTAAAATCTATAAAGGTCATATCTGTCTCTGCTTAGAATACTGCTCGCATATCTGGGGTGCTTCTTCTTATACTTATCTCCTTGATATGGTTGAATCTAAGGCAGTCAGACTCATTAATGATCCTTCTCTTACTTCTTATCTAGATTCTTTTTCTCTTTGCCGTAAGGTATCATCCCTTTCTCTTTTCTATCACTACTACCTCCATCACTGCTCCGATGTGTTGGTGAGTTGCATCCCTCCCCCACTGCCGAGGCCGTGTAACACTTGCCACGCAGCCTCGTCTCACAGGCACTGTGTGGAGATTTGTAGCTCTTGGATTGGTCATTGCAGTGTCTGCTTCTTCCCATAGCACCAGCCGCCCGTTGAAAGACTACGACTGAAGGTATTAGGATGCAGCTAGAACTGGTCCAGACAGTTCCAGTTTGAGTCTTCCTTCAGGATGGGTCTTTCCTCATGCCTACATTTACACTGAATATTCTGGCATATTCATTACAAATCTCTTGCTATTCCATTACATTTGACAAGTCACAACATTCTGCACATCTGTCTCTTTTACTTTCCTTTTCCTCACATTTTGTCATTATTTATGGAAGGTTCACAACTAATGGCCCCCAGTACCCAGCATAGTGGGGTGCGAAGAATCTCCGGGGATCGTGTTGACTCCACCATTGGCTTGAGGGCAGACACGCCTGGTGGTAGTAATGGTTCTGCTCTTAACCTTGCACCTCCCAATAGATCTGCTTCTTTCACTCTTCACTATTCAAACATTCGTGGGCTGAACTCTAATCTTTCGTCTTTGGAACAGCACTTGGGCACTTTCCTCCCTAACCTCCTCCTCCTATCTGAAACCCAGTTGTCTATACATGCTTCCACTGACCCTTTCCAAATCTCCCACTATAATCTGTATACTCGTTTTCGTTCCAAAGGTGGGGTCTGTGCTTACTGCTACATTAACACTCCTACTGTGAGGCTCATGGACCTTGAATCTCCTGACTTTGATGTTCTCTGGCTAAAAGTCTATCTCTCCACTACCACTATCATCCTTTGCTTCTGCTACTATTCTCCAAACTCCACCGAGTTTGTGTCTTTCTTTGAATATCTCTCCTCGTGTCATGAGTCCTTGCTATCTTCTCACCCACATGCCGAAGTTCTCTACATTGGAGACTTCAGTGTACACCACAGTGAGTGGCTTCATTCTTCTCACACTGATGTGGGAGGAAGTGAGGCTCTTACTTTCTCTATTACTCACGATCTGGAGCAAATTATCAAACATCCTACTCGCGTTCCTGATCGTCACGAACATGCTGCAAACACTCTTGACCTATTTTTTCCTCTAACCCTTCAAACTACTCTTATTCTGTGCTTTCCCCTCTTGGTAAATCTGACCACTCTATGATCTCTGTCTCTTCCATTTTTGCTCCCCCACCACCAATCCCTCCTACTCAACGCCGCCTTTGGCACTTCAAGCTAACCCAATATGAAAATTTGCATAACTTTCTCTTTGACTTCCCATGGGATGACTACTGCTTTCGGTCCCGCAACCCTGATCGGGTATCTGTAAAAGTTGCTGAGATCATGACCGCAGGAATGGAGGCGTACATCCCCTCTTCTACAAAAACTTTCTCTCCCCCTAAACCTTGGTTTGACCGTGCCTGCTCCATGGCTATCCAGGCTAGGAATCAGGCTCACCGATCTTACCAAGCCTCTCCTTCCGATTTAACTCGCTCTGCTTTTATTATAGCTAGGAATCACTGTACAGCTCAGATTCGAAGGTCTAAGGCTTCCTTTATAAGAAGGAAAGTTGATGACCTTAACTCCTCTCCCACTGACAAATGCTTCTGTTCCTTAGCCAAAAACTTCTCCAAAAACTTCTGTAACTTAAGCTTTCCCCCTCTCATTCGTTCTGATGGTTCTATAGCTTGCTCTCCCACTGACAAAGCCACTCTCTTTGGCTCTCATTTTTCTGCCAACTCTTCTATCAACGATTCCAGCGCCCCTGTTCCTCAGTCTTTTCCCCTCTCTAACCCTATGCCCTCCCTTATCCTTTCTTCACGCAAAGTTCATAAGGTTCTTTGCTCACTAAAGACAAACAAGGCATCTGGTCCTGATGGTCTCCCTGCAAGGTTCCTTAAGGAGTTTGCAGATGAACTGGCTCCCGTGCTTTGCCGTCTTTTTCGCCTCATTCTGTCAACCAGTATCTATCCTTCATCTTGGAAGCATGCTCTAGTTCAACCTGTTCCTAAGAAGGGTGACCGCTCTATTCCTTCTAACTACTGACCTATTGCTCTAACCTCCTCTATAGCTAAAGTTTTCAAAACTTTGCTCAATGCTCACTTCTTGAAATGCCTTGAATCTAACTCACTTATCTCCGATCACCATTATGGCTTCCGCAAGGCAAGATCCACTGGTGATCTCCTGTCCTATCTTACTCATGTATGGTCATCTTCTCTGAGGAACTATGGCGAATCCTTTGTTGTCGCCCTTGATATCTCTAAGGCTTTTGACAGAGTCTGGCATAAGGCTCTGTTGGCCAAACTCCCTGCCTATGGCTTGACCCCTTCTTTCTGTTCTCTGATTTCCAGTTTTCTTACTGACCGTTCTATATCTGTAGTTGTTGATGGCGTGACATCTAGCCCTTTCTCTGTTTCCAGTGGTGTTTCACAGGGCTCTGGTCTTTCACCTACTCTCTTCCTTCTCTTCATCAATGATCTTCTGCAATCCCCATCTTCCTCTCTTCTTCATGCCTTTGCCGATGATTCTACCCTTCACCTTTCCTCTGCCTTTTCTTCACAACCTTCATCTGTTACTTGTAATCAATCTCGTGTCACTCTTTCTTCTACTCTTAACTCCGATTTGCAAAGAGTATCTGAATGGGGCACTCAAAATTTAGGTAAATTCAATGCCTCCAAGACACAGTTTCTGGCTATCTCTTTATCTTCTTCTCCTCCTGATAACCCTATTGTCTTAAAAACTAATGAAATTTACCCTCTTAACTCTATCAATATATTAGGAATCCATATAGCCTCTAACTTGTCTTGGAGGAATCACATAATCCAAATTTCTAAATCTTCATGCAAAAAATTGGGGATTTTGTTTCGTTTTCGTTATTACTTTTCCTCATTGCAGTTACTTAAAATATACAAAGGTCTTATCCGCCCCTGCTTAGAATACTGCTCACACATCTGGGGTGCTTCTTCCTTTACTTATCTTCTTGATAGGGTTGAATCTAAGGCAGTCAGACTCATTAATGATCCTTCTCTTACTTCTAACCTGGATTCTCTCTCTCTTCGCCGTAAGGTATCTTCCCTTTTTCTTTTCTATCGCTACTACTTCCATCTCTGCTCTGATGAGTTGGCGAGTTGCATCCCTCCTCCACTGCCGAGGCCACGTAACACTCGCCAAGCGGCCTCATCTCACAGGTACTGTGTGGAGATTTGTAGCTCGCTGATTGGTCGGTGCAGCGACTGCTTCTTCCCATCTCCCTCCAGACTCTGGAACTCTCTTCCTCCTTCTGTCTTTCCTAATTCTTATGACCTTTCATCCTTCAAAAAGCAGATCTATCGTCATCTCAGAGCCTAGTCCTCCATATCTCTGGGTCCTTTTTACTTTGACTGTTTTTTTCTGTCTGTCGTTTTCCTTTGTGTGACATTACCTCATCTCTGCCTTGCCCTTAACCTTTTTCTTTTCCTTCGTCTTGGTATTTTCTCGTGCCCGGGCCTTTGTTGATGAAGGCAGTTTCTGCCTGTCCCGGTGTCACTATCTTAAAAAAAAAAGAAAAAAAAAATTCTTATATCCTATTTTCCTTCAGAAAGCAGATCTGTTGTCATCTCAGGGCCTAATCCTCCGTATATATAGGTACTCAGTTCTTTGACCATTCTTTTCAGCCTGTCCTTTTCCTTTGTGTATCATAACCTCATCTCTGTCTTGTCCATAACCTTTTTCTTTTCCTTCGTCTTAGTGTTTTCTCGTGCCCCGGGCCTTTCCTGATGAGGGCAGTTTTTTTTGCCTGTCCATGTGTCACATTAAAAAAAAAAAAGCATGAAAAGGTTAAATTACAGCATTTGGAATAGCATATAATTACGCACACTGTATTGCTACCCTATTTAAATTACCATACAAAGTACACCAAACCACAAAAAGACTGCTGATTAATCATTTAGTCAGTGGTCTACGAGCTGTTGAAATTTTGCATTGGATATAGCACGTTGTTGCTCATAAACCAACTTGTATGAAGGAAAAACAATTTCATGTTAAATTGATATTTTCGATAATTATTTTAATAATTTAATGTACTATTGCAAGATTAATGATGAGATCAGAGTTGAATCTTTTTATAAAATTAATAAGATGAATCATTGCATGTTTTTACAGTTAATCACTAATGATTAGCCGTGGTCATGACTCTTATGAAATTCAATATCTTATAGGAAAATATTAAAAATTAACAGCTTTTAGAATATGATTTCCCATATTGGTATTCTTTTTAAAAATCATGCAGGAAGCAGTCCAAACATAATAAAAAGATTGAAAATAAAGATTAAAATATCACAATAAGCTTCAGTTAATGTAAGAGTAGTGTTTGGAAAAATATTTTATTGTATGCAATAGTAAGATTACAAAAAAGAACATACTTATCCACAAATTCTAAAAGTTTACCATTATTATCCAAATCTTCAAAGTCTCATAATGGTCACGAGGCTTATCACTGCTGTTTGAAATATCATTTTCAATAATTAGAATGTTGTAATCAGTGCCTTGTAATGCATTTCTGATGCCACATAATTTAATAACTTGCAATTTCACTTATAACACTGTTCCACGATATACGAAAGGGTTTTGATAGTGAATACGTTCAGAGGTTAAAGTTGGTGATCATTCCATCAAGGAATAGTGCAGTTTTCAACTTCAGTAATATTACCATTCCTTTTATAATCGTTGTTAGGTGAGTGAGAAACATACAAGTTTGTTTGATTTTTAAATGTCTACAGGATGCCGAGACCAGACTTTGTTTAGCAATAAGTTCATTCCATCCTCATCCATCCTTCTTATTGGATGCATGTGGATAATATACCCAGGTGGAATTTAGTCTTTGGTATGGTTTTCATCATAGAAATGTCTTTAGTTACAATAATATGGAACATATGTTATTCACTGTATTATTTGATACTACATCAAGTGATAGCAGCACCTCATCTGTTCCAATTTATTTCAACTTTTCTTGCACATCTTACATACCTAAGATTCATTGGTAATGATTTTTATTAACACTGACCTGCCCATCTATTCCTTTTTTACCTACCCAGTTTTTCATGTCTTACATCACAATGCTGCAGGACAGTGCAGGTTGCTTTTAATTTTTTCTCAGAATTCATCAGGTCGTCTTGCATTCTCCAATAATGTATCATTATCTCTGATGGGTGGTGATCCAAGATGTCTCTCTTCAGCTGTGTTGGCATGTTCTTTCGCAAATTCAGTAACTTGCAACCTGTAACAAATGGTGTAAGAATTCTCCTATATGTTTAGCAAATGTCATAATATGGGCAGTGTTGAACACCCTCAGATTTTACAGACCTCTTACTCAAACCAATTTTGTGTTTGAAATGGCAAAATTCAACCGCCTGCAGTCACATGTAATTGTTTCTTGCCATTGGAAGTAAGGAAGAACTGAATCATCCAGCCAAAATATAACCATGCAAATAGGTGTCCTTAATGTTGTGACAGTTAATATTTTCTTAAATATTTGGTATATGTGTATTCTTCATAATTATTTATGACTTTTTGTATTAATTTTTGTCATTTAGTAGTAAGTAATTTATGTATTATATTCTTTAGGTCATTAGCAGTTTTTCAGTATACTTTTTTTGTAATAAGTGTGATAATTGGACAACTAGAAATTTGCCCTCAACAGGCCCGGGCACTAAGAAAAGATTGAGACGAAGAAAATGTAAAAGTTCAAGTACAAGTCAGATATAAGAGAATGATTCACAATAGGAAAAGGACATGCTGGAAGAATAGTCAAAATATTGAAGAGATATGACAGGATTGGCTTGAGTTAATGATAGATCTGCCTTTTGAAGGAAGTTAGGTCGTGAGAATTCAGAAAGACAGGAGGAGGAAGAGAGTTCCAGAGTCTGGAGGTGGATGGGAAGAATCAGTAATTGCACCGACCAATGTGCGAGCTACAAATCTTCACAGAGCACCTGTGAGATGAGGCTTCTTGGCGAGTGTTAGTCTTGGCAGTGGGGGAGGGATGCAACTCCAACTCATCAGAGCAGCGATGGAAGAAGTAACGATAGAGAAGAGAAAGGGAGGATACCTTGTGGCGAAGAGAAAGAGAATCAACATTAGAAGTAAACGAAAGGTCATAGATGATTCTGATTGACATAGATTCAACATTATCAAGGAGATAATTATAAGAAGAAGCACCCAACTGTGTGAGCAGTATTCTAAGCAAGGAGTGATAAGGCCTTTACAGATTTTATGTATCATAAAATAGGAAAAATTGATTATGAAAATGAAGCAGAATCCCTAATATTTTAGATGCATAGATAAAAATTTTGTATTATGTGACTCCTCTAAGACAATTTAGTGGCAATCTGGATTCCTAAATATTAACAGAATTAAGAGGGCAAATTTTGTTAGTTTCAAAGAATATAGGACTAACAGAAGATGAAGATTAAGATATAGCAAGAAACTGTGTCTTGTAGGCAGTTAGTATAACTAAAATTTTGGTACCTCACTCAGATACTTTCTGAAAATCTGAGTTGAGAATTGAAAACAGAGTTATACAAGACTGATTATGAGAAGCAGTTGAAGGTTCTTAAGAGAAGGCAGAGGAAAAGTGAAGAATAGACTCTTCAGCCAATGCATGGAGAATAGAGGAGGATGGGACTAGAGAAGATCATTGATGAAAAGAAGGAAATGAGTGGGTGAAAGAATATACCTGTGGAACACCATTTGTAACTGGGTATGAGCTAGATGATGTGCCATCAACAACCTTAGATATAAAACGGTCTGTAAGAAAGCTGGAATCTGAGAACAGAGAAAAATTTGGCTAACAGAGCCTTGTGCACACTCTATCAAAAGCCTTCGAGATATCATTGGGAATGACAAAAGATTCTCCATAGTTCTGAGAATATAACCATACCTGAATGAGATAGGACAGGAAGTCACTAGTGGAGCTTGCCTTGCAAAATCTGTACTTGTGATCATAAATAAGCAAATTAGACTCAAAATATTTCAAGAAGTGAAAATTGAGCAAAGTTTCTAATACTTTAGCATTAGCAGAGCTTAGGTCAATAGGTCGGTAGTTGGAAGGAATAGAATGGTCAGCCTTATTAGGAACAGGCTGAACTAGAGCTTGCTTCCAAGATAAGGATAGACACTGGTTGAGAGAATGAGATGAAAAATACGTCAAAGCACGGGAGACAGTTCATATGCAAACTCCTTAAGGAACTTTTGAAGGATAACATCGGGTCTGTATGCTGTATTTGTCTTTAGAGAGCAGAGAACCTTATGAACATTGTGTGAAGAAATCATAAAGGAGGGCATAGGGTTAAAGAGGGGTAAAGTATGAAGTGTAGGCACTCTGGAATCGCCACATGTAGCTTCATGTGTCTATTACATGTTTAAAAAGTCTTAAAGACTGTTTATGAGAAACACATGTTATCAAATGGAATACCAGAAATGTTGGAGATATGCAGTATAAAACTGATTATTGTATTGTATGTTTCTAGGCTAGGTAAAAATTTCTTATAAGGTAGTAGAGGAGCCTTTTAGGCCCCCACTTAGTTTCCCTTACATACATATTTTTCATAAGGTAGTATATGGGCCTTTCTATGCCTCTACTTTATTTATATCCTATTATCTTTGGTTGGCTGGTATGGTTGTCCCCTGAATCGTTGACGTGTTGGAGGTGGCATTTCTGTGGTTTTTGTTTTTGTTTAAATCTGCTTTAGTTGCTTAACCCTCACTTGGAGCTGTGTTTCAGAAGCGGTAGTGAAAGAAGGTAGTCTATCTGTTCTTTCGGAACTACTCCATATGAGCGTAATGGCAGAACAATCTTATATAGATGAAATATAGAATAGATTATAATATCTGTGATAATGAGTGATATTATCCTGGATTGTATCCATCCAGATCCAGGTAGAGTTGATAAAAAATTGTTGTCAAACGTCCTGGCTCAATCCATTATTGGACACTGAAGCCAATGATCCCCTTTGAGACTGCATCGGCTGGTAAGGCTATAGGTACCCTGTCTACTGCTGTTGTAAACCCATCAGAGATCAAGGGTTTTTGGTAGTTTCTTCAGAGAAGAAAGCTTGCTATGGCTCGTGTGACAGTTGGTGAGGAAAGTGCTCCTAAGGTGTGTGAACTTGATCAGCAAGATATGAAATATGCCTCAAATTCTGTGATAGTTACACTTTGGGAGCAAATGCTACTGAGTTTTTCCATAGTTTTAGAGAGCATCTTTTGGCATGAAAGGAATTGCCATTTGGAAAGGGCACTATAGTAGACAAATCAGCTGACAACCAAAAGGCGCTTAGTCATAATAAGAATGGCATCCAAAATGATGATCAGAGGTATAAGTCTGATTAAACTTACTCAGATAGCACTATGAGATGTTCGATGTAATCAGCCTTTTAGCATGAGAGTTGAGAGTTACGTTTTGCTTAATGGTATTGAAGAGACCAATATCCATGAAGTAGAGGAATCCCTTAGCAAGTTACCTTTTGAGAGGGGCCTGTGCCTGTGTAAATTCAAATCAGGCTGAAGGTAACATTTAGGAGTGTCATTAGATTTTCTAATCCCATTCACCTCTCTTTCTTCTCAGGTAATTATTGATTAGGTTTCTTATTTCTTTTGCTTCTTTAATACCACTTCTCTCCAGTGCTTTAAATATAATGGATGTTAACATGCAAGTGATGTTTGCCGTAGTGGTTTGCATTGCTCCGAATTTGGGCCAAAGTCTGTAAAGAAAGGATCAAGTGTTCAAGGATTTGTTTTGTATACAAAGAAGGAACAATGGTAGATAATATATCATACATGGAGAAGCTTTCCTATTCAGCTATCATGGGGACTACAAAAAAAATAAGAACAAAAGAATTGTGATATAAAGTCATCTTTGTGCATCTTCTAATCTGAGGTAAACAAACAAACAAACTTTATTTCCATTTCAATACAATGGGTATTCGTCAGCCAGGGCAAGCCCCAACCCCCCACTGTGGTGTCCAACCACAGCAGTTCCTGCCAGTAAACAGCTTAAACTCTCGGTCTTGGACGGGAACCGATCTTTCGACCTCGGGAATGCGAAGCCAGCGCGTTACCACTGTACTAGCCAGCAGGTGCTTTTAGGGCTGTGGATGTGATGGCAGGCCTTTTGGTAGCTGCAGTGGTTGCTATATCAGCCATTCCTTGCAATGTAATTACTCTTATAATGCAGATGGGTATGGGGATTCAGACTAACCTAAGGATAATGATCCTGAGAAGAGTGGATTTGAGAAGAGGTTTTTGATTAATTTGTTGTGCATTACATTGGCAGTCAAGTACATAGATAAAAAAAAACACTGAAACAGATATTAAAGCAATGCAAACCTTCAGTAATTCGTACCTTGCAGGCACACACACAATACAGAAGGTAATTACACTGTATACTACTGGGGTTCCTGCTGTTCATCACCCCAGTATTCATCATTTCACTCTGTCATCAAATTATTGAGGACAACAACGAAAACTATTCCTGTAGGTTCGTTCATGCATAAATAGATTGACATCACGCATTCATCCTCGCAAATTCACTGTGGTTTCTCTACTGCCAATATCGATTTGCTGTATTATATTCTCTGCCAATTATGTGCTGTTTTGCCTTATTTCAGGTGTATTTTGAATTTGATATGGCAGGTAAAGGTAGTGGTATTCATAAACAGGTTGTGTTAGCACTTGAGAAGAAGATGAACATAATTCGACAAGGTAAAAGCAAAGAATGTGCTGGAAATATCGCCCACTCTGTGTGTGTGCACCCTTCAACAATCCATAGCATTATTAAGAATGCCAAAGCTTTGGAAAGTAAAGCTCAACAACTGCCACAGCATTCTGAAGATCGCATAATTCGTTCACAGTTATTGGATGGTGATATTAGAGAGATGTTGGAGGAGGAGCATAGGAAAATAGAGGAAATACCCTTTAAGGCTACACATGTATGGTTCATGGTGAGGCTGCAAGTGCTGACATGGAGGCAGCAGAATCTTTCCTGATAAACTCATGGCAATTCTGGATGAAGAAGGCTATAATCAAGTATTTAATTTAGACGAAACGGGGCTTTAATATAAGAGGATAATGTCCTGCACATACATTGCCTGTGAGGAAGAAACCCATCCTGGTTATAAAATGTCGAAGGAAAGTAACTATTCTTGTAGGAGGTAATGGCAATGGCAACTAAAAACTCAAGCCTTGTTTGATTCATTGCAGTGCTAACCCCTAGGGACATGAAAAATGCTGTCAAGTCCATTTACCAGTGCTTTGAAAAAGCAAAAAGAAAGCTTGGATGACAAGGGGTATTTTTCGTAAGTGGTTTGTGGAGTATTTTATAACTGAAATTAAAAAATAATGCAATGAAATTAACATATGATTTTAAGACTGTTGTTGCAAGTTAATGCCAGTTCCCATTAGATTGACTTTGTAGCCATATGTCCTAACCTCAAAGCTGCTTGGATGCCTCTCAACACATCGTCGGTTATGCAGTCAGTGTGTTAAAATGTAACTGCTATATTTATTGAACATGCAAGAAAGTGATCCATGAAACTGATGGGAAAACAAACCAACGGTAGAAGAGTTTTGAAAGAATTATGACATTTTGAAAGCTATTTACACAAAGGAAGATGCCTGGAACAATGTTTCTACCTGCTTAATGAATGCGGCCTGATCTAAAGTGTTAGCCAAGGCCATTCATTCATTTGAAGGATTTGGAGAGATGGAAAGAGCAGTGTGATATGAATTCATGCAACTCACCAACAATCTTGAATTTGTTGAGTTGTCGAGGACAATGTTGGCGAACTGCTTGAATCACACGACATACCCTTGACAAATAAAGAGTTGCTGCAGCAAAATAAAGCAGAAAGATTGGGGGCTTTACATCAAGAAGAGGAAGAAAAAGGAGAGGAAGAAAAGTATCTGACTGCAGCTGGAATTAAAAGATCATGGGACGTGATCTATTCTAACCTAAATTACTTTTTTAAAAATGACTATTTCCCTGATCAAGCTCAAACCATTCTCAGAAAAATAAAAGATGTGTTGGCTTTCTATCTTGATATTCTGTGCTAGAAATGGACAAAAAGAAACCAAACAAAAATTAATTCATTTTTCAAGAGACCTCGATAATCCCGCCACGCCATCAGCCTCCTCTATACTATCGACCTCCTCCATCCTCCTGCAGCTCTTATCTACCCCCTCTCTCCCAATCATCGTCTACTGCCTGTTTATTCCAAGGTATCGCTGATGTCAGGTTCATGTACATACTTTACTTCGTTATTCCTTTAATTATACAATATTTTTTCACTTTTCTCTTTCGTTTTCTTTTTCTATATTGCTATTTTTAAGTTATATTTACATGTGTTTATGTATAACTTCTCAATTTATAGTGGTTTGTAATTGAAATGATGCATAGATGTAAGATGACCGGTCCCTCTTAGACCTTATATGCATTAATTATAATGGAAAAAATAGTTTCATTGCTCGTCATTTTGTTATTAGTCGCATTTTCATGATCTCAGTTAGCGACGAACAAAGATGACCCCCAGTATATATATACAGAGGGTCCTCACCTTACATCAGAGTTCTGTTCCCAATTTTCTGTGTAAATCGGAACACACCTAAGTAAGCACCTATTCTAAGGCACTAGTAAAGCTTCTCTCTTTTCCATGCTTTTTACTATCTCTAATTTCACTTCCATGGTGATGGCTTTCCTTTTCTTGCCATCAGAAGAATTCGCTTTATGCTTGGGAGACTTCATACAGGCCAAAAATTATAAAAATCGAAGCAAAATATTTTTGGGATATACTGTATATTGTAACCACAAATCATCGTAACCTGAGGACATTGTACACCGAGGACCCCAGTACTATATGCAATTAACCCCTTGACAGATTAATATTTTTGAACACTGCGTGTTGAATTGGATCTAATTATTTTATTTACTAAACTGAAATATATGATGTTTAGACACCATAAATCTTGACTTAAACTCAAAATAGCAAATAATTTTATGAAAAAAAAAAATGATTAGTAAAAATTCAATTTGATGGCCTGTTTCTGGTCTATTACAAGTTATCTCTCAAAAATGTACACACATAATTTGTTCTATCACTGCCTATCTCGGATGGCTAGTATTGACATTGTTTTGGAGGTGTACAAACATATGCTGTAGCACACTAAAACGGCAGAAATATCTGCTGCTAGACTCACGATAACAAGAGATACTTCGTAGAAGCCGAAAACAACACTTTGGATCACGAGATATTTCATGTTAGTCATAAATTAGCATTTAACTTCTTCACGAGATATATTGTGGAAAGTCCAAAATTTATAGAAACTAGACCATGAGATATCTTGGGTTAGTACATTAAGGGGTTAATACAATATATACTTTCTTACTATTTAGAGTTGCAATTTACAAAAAAAAATAAGGTAAAACTTTACCATATATAACTGAATATAGGAATATGTTTCTTTGACAATGAAATAAGTAACTTAGTACATTGGAACTGTGAATGGAAATTAAAGTTCTTAAAAATGCTAACATATGCAAAACTGTGGATGATGCATCACCATTCAGTATGGATGGTTATATATTACTAGGTGTTGGCAGTTTGCTGTAAGAGATTATCCATGCAGTAGCATGTTTCTAACTGCAGGACTATCAAGGCAGTAGTGTAGCAAGTTATTAGAATTGGGCACGAGACAAAGGGAACAAGAGGTTCAATGAGGCTTGTCCTCCAATCCTGTAACATGCCACAGAGGTCTGTAGCCCAGCCTTATACATGCCAATACCACATTGTGTTTACTGATCTTCAGCCCCATTGGCAGTACTTGTAAAGTGACGCTGGATGCATGGATTTTGGATTTGTGGTGCAGGAGAGAGGATGCAGTACCAGTATTATAGGCAGGCAGGCCACAGGCAGCTTTGGCTAAGTTTCCACTTTGTCAGTATGTGTTATTGATACATGTGATGGAATCCTCAAATCTTTGATGATTAAAGTATGCTCATGAACCAGAGTCAGTGAAGACGATGTTCTGTATGCTACCTGATGGTGGGCAGGTTTGAATGATGTGAGAGCGTAGAGGGTGGGCTGTGATTTGTATATAGCAACTCTGGCAAAGGAAATCAACTGCATCAAGGACGTCATATAGTTCACATAATGTGGCGCTGGAGTGTCTGGCATGGTGTGCCCAACCCAACATCCCTCTAGTGGTTCTGTGTCAGGTGAGAAACTTGCACTTCCAGCAGTACCATCCAGCTGCACGGATCCATTTGTATAAAGGTGATGTGGTGTAGAAACTGTGGAGGAAACTGTTACTATTGATTCAAAAGCTAGTTGTTTCTCGAGGGTAGGAGAGTCTGCCTTGGAGGTGGGAATGAAAAAGACTACCAGGGTTGAAAGCTTCCAGGGAGGAGGTGCAAAGAAATTCTCTGCTGCTGGAAGAGTGATGTTAAATCTCTGAAGTATGCAGAAAACAGCTTTAATGAGGTTGTGACCACCAGGCTGTATTTGAAGCTTGGGTGAATGAGGTTGAAGGGCATTCCTTATGACAAGTGAGTAGGCGTAGACGGGGGGAAAGATGAGGATAATTGAGGCACTTGACAGTAAAGTATAAAACATTTGAGTAGATTCTTTCAATTAGTGGGGAAAGGTTGAGTTCTTTCTGCATGTCTACTATTCTGGTGGATATGGGACATCCCAAAATGAGGCTTGTCACTGTTCTGAAACTTGTATTGACTCCAGGGAAATTTTTGGCAACTGAATTAATCCAGGGGAAAGATAATCGACGACTAATCAAATAAAAGTAATGTAACTTGTCCTGGCCAAAGGGATGAAGATACCAGCTGAATTGTTGAGAAGCCACTTTCAAGGGTTTAACCCATTTGCTGCCTCAGAAGAAGTATTGTGCTTCCTCCCTCAATAAGTAAGAGGACTGACTCCTTCAAGTACCTCTCAGCTGGTTAAAATATTGTCTCTATGTATGGCATCATGACTTCAAGTGCCAGATATAGAATTACTCCCTTGCTTCTGCTTGACGAAATGGTGCACATGTTGAAATTATTAGACTGACATATGCGTCACATAAATCTCTGACTCGCTGATAAAAGTGTTAAGCGCTGCTGCAGCCGAACCAAGAGGTCTTGAGCTTAGGGGTGGAGGCGCTATCGTGTAGGCTTACCTAGAGCAGTTCTCGCTTTCACACCCAAGTAGTTGTACTGTGTACACACAGGGATTACACTTTCCCCCATTATGAAATCTGGAAGAGTTCTGTGGTTACGAGGAGAGTAAATTCGGCTCTTTTCTGGGGAAATACTGAGGAAATAGGAGGAAGCTGAAATATGAAGGAAATCTCATAGAACTTCTTGAGTGTGAGTGTGGATAAAGCTGTCGTCAGTGTAGCTGGTAATTGTGACTCCAAGAACATCAGGAAGTAGAAAGAGTACACAGTGCATGAGGACATTAAAGAGAAAGATGCTGAGGATGCCACCTTGTGGGGGATCAAGTTCAATTTCCTTAACAGAGCTACTCACTTCCTTGATTAGGGCATGGGAGGCTCTTCTCTCAGGTAACCCCGCCATCCATTGCAGATTGTTGCCTTTCATACCAAAGTCCACAAGTTGATCAAGAATGTTTTTTTATTTGCAACATCAAAGGCACTGTTGAGGTCTGTGAAAGCCATTACACTAGTAAGAGCAAGGTGGGTGTAGAGTTCTGTAAGAGTGATGAATACCTCAATGTGGAAGGAAGCCATACAAAGCTGGAAGACAGTTTGTTCTTGAGCCAGAACATAAGACGTGTGAGGAGAATGTGATCCAATACCTTACTACAGCAAATTATAAGGGAGATAAGCCTGAATTTGTCTGTGCCATGTATTGGAATGGAGATAATATGCTAGAGGTCGGGCTTGTGGGTACTTTCTGGAGTAGAAGAGGAACCGAGTAAATGATTTTGTCTTCACTGGAACCATTGCTTAACACCTGGCTGGAACACGCTTGAGTTCACCTTGATATTTGAGCACAGCATCCTCTTTGTCTGACTTCATAATTGCATCTATCAGATGGAGGGCACAGAGATTTTCTTATGAGATTATTTGTGGGGGAAGGTTACAGGCTTGTGACGGTTTCAACCATCCATCAGTAAGAATTTGGTCGTATTGGACGGACTATGGTGGAGAGTGCTAGGTGTCTTTTTCCTCACAACTTTGTTAATCGGATGCTTCGTGGAACCTATGGTTGTATGATGATTTATACTATTGGTGAACTGATGCCTACATACTGTTCGTATGCACTCTTATAGGGCCTCTAGATCATCTCTAGATAATTGGTACTGACACAGACTGTCAGGGGTAGGCTGTCTTTGGAAGAAGAGGCCATCCCTCACTGCCTTTCTCTCCTCTTCGGTGATATAATGATCTAGTGTCCCGTTAAGGGCTTCAGTGCAGTGTCTGGAATGAGACCTACAACCATAGCAGTCATGAAATTGGTTTGTGCTGGTTACAAGTGAGGAGAATAATTTTTCAGGCTTTTTAAGGTTAAATGTGGGAAGGAGAGATGACATATAAGAGACATAAGTGGGACAGTACATAGGGGGGATGTTGATGCTGGTGTAACTGTGGAGATGAGAAAGTGTGGTTGGGAATGAGTAATGGAGGGCAATGGCAATATGGTCAGAAAATAGGGCAGGAATGGAGGAGCAACTAACATGGGTCTCCACTAGGCTGGATGTCAAGATATGATCCAGATTGAGTCCTTGGTACTGTGTGGCACCACCAGTGTCCCAACGCATGAGTCTATAGCAACATGTATATTCTAGTAGTTGTACCCCATCACAACTTGGTACACAGGAGATATCACCCAAGGCATTATGTCAGGCATTGATGTCCATTATGTAGATTGTGCTATGAATCGTTGGAGTAGAAAGGACAGTGAGATTTATCTTGGCTGGAGCATAGTAGACATTACACAAGTGAATTCTGCCATTGCCCACTGCTACCTTGAGAAGCTGAAAGGTTATGTCATCATGTGTGGAGCAGTGTAGGAGTACACGTGGATGTGGTATGGAGGGGTGGGTGTAGGTGATAAGGCCATTCCAAGCCAGATGTACATATGGAATGTAGCCCCTGAGAGACGGAGCCTCTCCTCATCTTCAAATAGTACAACCCACAAAGGTGTCTTGGATACGGCATACATATCCTTTTAGAGCAGACAATTTAAAATGGTTTGTGATCCCGCATGCATTCCATGAGATTGTATTCAACTGCATATGTTTATTGAAGTTTACCTTTAAGTTACGGGAGCTAGATATATGTGAAATGGTGGCACGGGCATTGCTTTGCTGCGCACCACTGCAGGGTAGGGACTCCAATGCAAGTGCACTAAGTTTCTCAAGGTGAGAGGTTAGAGAGTCTAGTGTTTTGGTAAGGCTGGTAATGTTTGCTATAACTGCTTCTTGAGACTCAACTAGAGTAGTGAGTTTATTGTCAGTATCAGTCTACTTGCTGACCAGTCCATCAATTTGAGTTTTGATGGCCTCAAAACTCGCTGTAAGTGAGGAGCACTGAGTCATGAGGGAAGCAACAGCTGCCTGAGGTGTAGCAACTTGTGCAGACTCCAGAGTGGTGCCAGAGGTTGATGGAGAGTGGGAAGTATGCATTAAGGTGATTTTGAAGCCGGGATGGAAGGGATGATAGAAGATTGAGGGGTGCTTTGTACATCCATGCCAATTTATTCCTTGTTGAAATTTTGAGGTATCCATAGTAATTGACACAGAGTTGATGCCGTACCAGATTTTGATGGTGAGGGGGGGGGTGTCACTGAGGCCAGGTGTGGAAATCATGCTGGTCAGCACACCAAGCACGCTCCTAAGTGGAACTATAGCGTGAAATGTGACCAATACCCCAGAACTCAAATGGTGGGAGGCAAGCAAGGAAGTTAGAAGTAACAGATGGAGGCTGTGGATCAGGGAGACTCCATAGTACAAGGATGTGGTTAATATGTGTACCATTCTAAATGAGACATTTTGCAGAGTACACACCAGGAAACACTTTAGCTTAACAAGAGTTAGTGAAGACAGGGTAATGGGTCAGGAGATAGGTGGGACCTTTCAGGGACTTTGATGTGAGTCCTGAACTTAAAGGAATAGGGACAGAAACTTTCCTTTTGAAACACACTAAATGATGTCCATGCATTTTCTTGATATGTACACATATCTTGATGTAACAGCAGACTTCTTGAGTTCAACTAGGTGTTGATGCAGATGGAATGTCTTACTGACTTCAAATAGCCAACAAAGTATGGTATCAAACAAGGAATTACCCTTGAAAAGGATCTTGATGTAGTCATCCCGGGGAGCAAATGCTGGAGGTGCAGTTGTCAATAGTGATATCATGGTAGGCTTGTGTAACTTAAGAGAGGTGATGAGCTAAAGTTGTATGTGCAGGAGTCTTTTGTTGGCAAATAGAAGACTTCTCTTATTTAGCAAACTTAGCAGCAGGCAATAAGGAGTCTCTATTGCTGTCAGAAG
Organism: Halocaridina rubra; assembly: GCA_037179515.1. Classification (NCBI taxonomy): domain Eukaryota; kingdom Metazoa; phylum Arthropoda; class Malacostraca; order Decapoda; family Atyidae; genus Halocaridina; species Halocaridina rubra. The sequence continues at coordinate 22,044 of JAXCGZ010015234.1, read as the reverse complement.
AATTATACAGGTGGCATTTAGCTGAAGAGGCTTTGCTGACTAGGTGTGGGGCTTTAGTGGTGAGGGACATGCTGTTTGCTTCAACTATTGCTGCTTACAAATCCTGGTGACTATGGAGTGATTATGGCAGTTCCCCTGAGGCAGGTTGTATTCCTCATCACTGAGCATAGGGTCATCTTCAAGAATAGAGAGAGAGTAACAGACCCAGAATAAGTTATATTTCAATCAGGTAGCAAGCCTGTCCCAGTGTCATATTAGAAAAAAAAATTAATAAAAACTGAATGTTTTTCTTGTTGAAGTGAGAATGGAAGAGTATGCTAAAGCCTTACTGCTCAGGTTCCCTTGTAATGTTGTTGATGCCAGTCTGGCTCAAACTTGATGTGACATGAAATTATGAAAATAGGAACATCATTTTTAGATTTCAATTTATTTTTTCGTTGTTGTTGTTTAACACTAGCTGTCTTCATACCCTGATCATATTCTTATTTCATCATCTTTAGAATACATACATACATACATATACACGTGCCTCATTCGCCCTGGTAAGGGGGTGGCCGAGCCAAGAAACACGCATTTACCATGATCCACACTTACCTCAACCACTCCTCTCAGCTCCTTGGGGATAAAGGTTGCCACGTCTCTCCCCCTTCCACCCTGCTTGGATACCCACAAAGTAGGCGGGCAAGGATATTCTACAATGAGACCCGACAGCTGCAGCTGGTTTACCCCAACCGCTTCATCACATGGCAACTCCCCTCACATTCGTCCATCACAGTTCACTGAGCTAGCAGGTGCGAGAAATCCCTTTGGGTCGCATCATAAATGTACAATCTTCCTCCACTCATTCCTATCTCTTGCACGTACTATTCCCTATTCCACTGACATTCCACGTGCATTCAGTGCTCTTTTCACACCATCCATCTCATTTTAGGTCTCCCTTGATTAGCATTTACTTCTTCATATACTGAATTATGAATACCATTTTGTTAAGATTTGGCATATTGCTTCTTTTCTTTTTCCTATAGCTATTGCAATTAATATTATAAAAGATTTTGAAAGCATAATGTGTTTAGCTATCTGTCAAATAGAATAAATACACGAAGCCTTATCACAAGGAATATTTTAGCTAGTTATATATCAGTATTATAAGAGAGGAAATGGAATAACGTGAGCAATGTTTACTGACTTCTAGGATGCAAATTCTGCTTCAGTTTAGTTTTGGTGAGCTTGTAGTGCCTCTGCTCAGTTTAGTTTTGGTGAGTGTTGTGCCTCTGCTCAGTTCACTCTTGTGAGTTTTGGTTTGTTTATTGATGTGTTTAACCCCTTGACCAATACCTTATTGGAACTTGAATGCCATTTACACCAACACTTTGTATAGCTCTGTTATTATTGTTTGACTATATAAATACTCTAATGGAAAATTATGAAATTAAATATGTCTGAAAGATATAAATATCAAGAGAACAATTTTCAACTGACCTTGCCTCCATAATATCTCTATAAATGTGTTAGCAACAATTATGGAGTGATTGCAAGGAAGGTATTTATACTGAAATGATGGAAAGTATGTCAAAGCAGAATGGCTTTCCAGAACTCCCCTCTCTTGTTCAACATTTATTATATAGGATGACTATAAAGTTTGCTGTCACAAGCAGCTTGGCAGGAAAATGTAATATGTAAAGAATTCAACATTTCTTATATAGAATGACTGTATAAAGTTTGCTGTCACAAGCAGCCTGGCAGGAAATTGTAATATGTAAAGAAAGATATGTACCCTAGTGCTATGGAGAGGATGAATTCCACACTTAATGCCTCTGGATATACTGTAGTAAGAACATCAGATAGAATTATGCAGATTGGTGAGGGAAACAAAAGCCCAACCTCATATTTGGTGTTCCGTAGGAAATTACCAATAGTGAAAGGGGAGCAGGGAATTTGTTGATGTTGTGGCCATTTTGCTATAAGCCAAATATGACTGAATTTTATCTTTTGATATCTTTTGAATATTTAATACTTTTTAGTTTTGTAATTTTGATATGTGGGAATCTGTTGTATAGTTTTTTTTTTTTTTTTGTAATTTAGATATGTGTGAATCTGTTATTTTTTTAATTCTGTATCATTATTTTGTAGCTTTATTTCATTATTGCATATTTTAGTGTTGAATTCCATTTGGTAATTAAATTTACCACCCCTGATTTTTTCCTCCGGTTGTGCTAGTATATCGGTAGTCAGCATGAATGATCATATAGATAATTAGAGAAAATTAAAATACACCTTGCCATTGGGTTATTTGTGAGTCTTCCTCCCTGAGTGGTAAACACTCTTTCTTTGCTTTTGTTTTTCTTTCTTTCTGCAATAATAATTATTTAGCATCTGACTTTTGCATCAGGCAAATATGGTATCAGTATATCATATTACCAGTTCTACTGATAACATAGTTGCCCAAGAATATATTATAGTTTTAATTATTATTATTACATAACTCATTTTTCATATGGAAGCCATCCTTAAGGCCTTTTATAAATTAGTGCAGGAGTAACACTTTCACACTTAGTTTAAATATGTCACAACGTTATGTAAGCAATATTATTTATTATTTTGTAATTCTTACAGTTTGTAGAGCTGAAGGGAGCTGTTTTTAAGAAGTTTGATAGAAACAACCTGCTCCAAATCTCATGCAGTGATGTTAGAGAAAGGTTTCATAACTGTGTTCTCTTGCTGGTGGTAGTCATACAAACTATGAAAGAATATGCGTGGAAGGAAGGTATGTTCATTTTTGTTTATATATGTAAATAAAAGCTATATTCAGTGGAAAAAAAGCTAGTGTGCTTTTATACTTCGGAAGCTTCTGCTTGCTTAGAAATATCTCTAAATGTTTTATGATCTCACTAGGCTAAAGATATTCTTTGCTGTTTATTAATGCTACATTATCCTTAACTTGTCATTAATTTCTTGTGTTCATTTGCATCATTCTGTGTTCACAGTTATGGTTTTACTGATAAATTATTCCCTTCCTTTGTTACATTTGGATCTTTTATTTACAACTTCTGCAACTACCACTACCACTACTACTAATTTTACTTTTAATATATAATTTGAAGAAATCACATCTTAGCTCAAAGAGTTGGCATTATTGTTAATAATTTCTTAGTTTCTTTGACTATGAAAGTAAATGAACAAGCTCTCGAGCACTTGCATTCCATAATGTTTTTTTCCTAACTCTAGTATTTCAAAGAAAAGGAGATCGGCAACGACACCATACACTTAAGAAATTTTATGGTTCTTGTATTTTTCTTCTGTGACTTGCATCTCTTGATTAGAAGATTTTTGCTTTGGTTTTCATCCCCCAAGCACAGAAGAAATAAATAATCCTTATTCAGAGTGAGTAAGTCACTCAGAGTATTGCTGTATCTTATCCTTTTAATTCTCTTTGTGGACTGTTTCAGGTGGTTGATGGTAATAGCTGGGGCCAGTGCCTCAAAAATTCTAAATCTGAGAAAACTTTATTTCTAGTTCAGAGCCGTCTTGCACTTATGTCAGCTTGTGTCTCATTAGATTCATTGGCTATATTGTAAGACATTACATCTCCAATAAGAGGTTGAAGGTTGGGCTCAACTTCATCATATCTTTTGGACTCAAATCCTCCCTTTGGGCATAACATACCGTGATCTTCATTGAAAAGAATGTTCATATGGGCATATATTGGGTAGACCCTCATTTGACCAGCCATATTATATAGTGATGTCCTCTGTCCATTTTTTGCCTAATAAAACTAAAGCCCTTTACGTTGATTGGTAAAGATGTGATCCATTTAAAATTTCCAACCTCTTTAGCCATTTTAATTTTCCTTATTTTATTAGAAGTTACTTGTGGTAGCTTTCCATGAAGTTACAATTTTAGAAATTTGTATTTTTAATTCTGATATATTTAAACTATTGACATTCAATATAAACTGCCTTTGGTAATATGAGTCGTATGGAATGTAGATCAGTTCACATGTCCTTTAACAGATCTGAAACAAATTTATTTTTAATTCAGTTTTGAAGCGATTTTATTTTTATCATCATTGTTGGATATTCTTCTTGATAGGGTAAGTGCAATGATTTTCAGACCACATACAAAGAGGGTGTATGCCACATGGGGATCTGTTTTGCAATTGCTGTCAGTATACATACCTCTGCATATATATACAGTGTTACCCCGGTTATTCGCGCTTCTTGGTTCGCGTTCTCACTCTATCGCGGTTTTATTTTGGATAAATTATTACCGGAGGTATTTTATTTTATGGGTATACGCAAAAATATTAAAATATTGAAAAAAAACATTTTCAGTATTTTAATTTTTTTTTTAAATTTACGTTGCATGCTGTTATTTATAATGTAAAGGGTGTTTTTTTAACAGTGCAGGGAGGGTTTATACAGTACGTAAACAAAAAAATAATTGTAAATGAGTATGTATGTCACGTCATTATCACCTCATTCATGGTAATTTTATCTATCACTTTCATAAAAATTTACGTTGCTTGCTGTTATTTATAATGTAAAGGGTGTTTTTTTAACAGTGCAGGGAGGGTTTATACAGTACGTAAACGAAAAAATAATTGTAAATGAGTATGTATGTCACGTCATTATCACCTCATTCACCGTAATTTTATCTATCACTTTCATAAAAATTTACGTTGCTTGCTGTTATTTATAATGTAAAGGGTGTTTTTTTAACAGTGCAGGGAGGGTTTATACAGTCCGTAAACGAAAAAATAATTGTAAATGAGTATGTATGTCACGTCATTATCACCTCATTCACTGTAATTTTATCTATCACTTTCATAAAAATTTACGTTGCTTGCTGTTATTTATAATGTAAAGGGTGTTTCTTTAACAGTGCAGGGAGGGTTTATACAGTGCCAACGAAAAAATAATTGTAAATGAGTATGTATGTCACGTCATTATCACCTCATTCACCGTAATTTTAACTATCACTTTCATAAAAATTCACGTTGCTTGCTGTTATTTATAATGTAAAGGGTGTTTTTTTAACAGTGCAGGGAGGGTTTATACAGTACGTAAACGAAAAAATAATTGTAAATGATTATGTATGTCACGTCATTATCACCTCATTCACCGTAATTTTATCTATCACTTTCATAAAAATTTACGTTGCTTGCTGTTATTTATAATGAAAAGGGTGTTTTTTTAACAGTGCAGGGAGGGTTTATACAGTACGTAAACGAAAAAATAATTGTAAATGAGTATGTATGTCACGTCATTATCACCTCATTCACCGTAATTTTATCTATCACTTTCATAAAAATTTACGTTGCTTGCTGTTATTTATAATGTAAAGGGTGTTTTTTCAACAGTGCAGGGAGGGTTTATACAGTACGTAAATGAAAAAATAATTGTAAATGAGTATGTATGTCACGTCATCATCACATTCACGGTAAGTTTTCCTATCACTTTCATAAAAATTTACGTTGCTTGCTGTTATGTAAAATGTTAAGGGTGTTTTTTTTAACAGTGCAGGGAGGGTTTATTTAGTATGTAAACGAAAAAATAATTGTAAATGATATGTATGTCACGTCATTATCACCTCATTCACTGTAATTTTACCTATCACTTTCATAAAAATTTACGTTGCTTGCTGTTATTTATAATGTAAAGGGTGTTTTTTTAACAGTGCAGGGAGGGTTTATACAGTGTAAACGTAAAAATATATTAAAATATCTATGTACATATAGGCGGATCCTACTTCGCGGATTTCCTGGTTCGCGGCGGGTCCCGGAACCGAACTACCGCGATAAGTGAGGCAACACTGTATATATATATATATATATATATATATATATATATATATATATATATATATATATATATATATATATATATATATATATATATCGCGGGAATCCACGATATGTGGAAAGATTAACATTTCCAGTATTTTCATTATTTTATTGATAAAAAAAAAGTATTTCCTAACCTAAGAATAATTAAGCAGCATCTTCCATTGTCTTGCCTCACCCATACAGTTACTCACGTGTGCGCCTTTCGCATTGTGCCTCCTAATACGTTGTGCTTGTGTTTTTTGTGAAACTTTTGCTTTATTTCAACCGCCCCCCAAGCGTCCTTCATCTTCTAAGGCTTCTGGTAGTGAGCCTAAGCTGCAAAGGAAGATATTGACCAAAGCAGATAAGGTAAAATTGTTATATATACTGAAGGAAGGAAGAAGTTTCTCGGCTGCCAGCCGCCTTTGGCTGTGCAGTATGTAAACGTCATCATCACGTCATTCACAGTAAGCTTACCTATCACGTTCATATAGCTTTATGCTTGCGTGCTGTTATTTATGGTAAACTTACTTGTGTCACTCATATAATTTTATGCTTGTGCGCTGTCATTAATAAAGTAAACGGTGAGTTGTTAACAGTGCAGGGAGGGTTTATAATGGTAAAAAGAATGTAAAATACCTGTAATAAATATGGTGCTGCCTATCGCAAGTGGTCCTGCAATATAACTCTCGCGATAAACAAGGGATATATATATATATATATATATATATATATATATATATATATATATATATATATATATATATATATATATATATATATATATATATATATATATATATATATATATATATATATATATATATATATATACCTCACCTAACGTCGTTAATTGGCTCCAGGAGAGACGACTTAAGTCGAAAAACGACTTAAATCGAAGTAGCTTGTCTCTAGGCTAGCCTAGATATACAGATTTACTGTAGTGTAGTATAGTTGGGTGGGATATGCCTTTTGCAATGGCTCCCAAGTCTTGGTTTTGCTTCACTAAATTGTTTGTGCAGTTTTTATTATTTGATTTCTTTGGTAAAATTGCATTATAGGACCACATCTATTTTCCAATAGAAATAAATTTTTTTTGGTAGTTTTTTATGTGTTTTGAACTAACCTAACCTAACCTAAATTAACCTAACCCCATTATTTCATTAACTCAGTGCGCGATTTGAAATTGAGTAACGGGCGGCTACAGCAACTCTTCACTTACCAGAAAGCCAGTGATTTTTAACTAACGTTAATTTTTCCCAATGATTTTTAACTAAAGGTTAATTTTTCAGAGTTAAGGACTAATTTCCGGAGCAACTGAAGGTCAGATTCGCTTAAAACACATAAAAAACTAGCAGAAAACCTTGATTTCAACTGGAAAACAGAGGTGGTCTTATAATGCAATAATACCATTTCTTTTTCTACAAATTCTTTTTATAAATTTTTTTCTTTCTCTGACGTCTTTTTCACTACAATATCTAAATAACAATATATTAGCAATTATTTCAATTTTTTTCCCCATATATGGATGTGCTAAAAAACTATATTCTGTTCTTATTTGTGCATATGCTTCACAAAAGAGTAGAAAATGTTCCAGGCTCTCCTCACATTGTTCACACGTTGGGCTGGTAGTATCTTTATTTTTAAATTTATGTACAGTAAACAAACTAATGAACTCTATTATGCCTTTGGCAACAGGCTTAGCATGGTTGCCAGTGTTGCCAGATAAAGCAGTGTTTTTATTTTCAAATGTATCTTACATTTTAAGATATATATTAATTACAAGATGGTAGTACTGTAATTTAAATAAAAATGTACTTCATCTTTAAGATACTTGAAATAACTTACCAGCTTACATGTATGTTTTTTATATTTACCATTTCTCTCATTTATGTATTCTGGCAACACTGATGGTGGCAGTGAGGAAGAGGCTGCATACGTATTGTCACTCTTCCGTATCAGCTGATGCACCCTCACATGCTATTTCCCTAACAATATTATATTAAAAATAACTTTGCTGTATGTTCTTCATGCTTTTTTCAATTAGGTGCCATGGGGGCAATATATAAGGTCATAAATGAATGAGAATGAGAGTAGCTGATAAACAGACATATACCATGCATAAACTAATCAATTCAAAACAATAGCAGTTTTGTGTCAATGACAAGTGACGACGCCTAACGGTAGATATTGGAACTACTGTACGTATTTTAATAAGATTTTATATGCTTTTATTCTTATTCATTGTACAATAACATGATTTTATGTGCTTTTGTTTTTATTTATAGCAATGGAATCCATATCCTCGAACAAAAAAAGTCCTTTTCGATAAATGCAAATGCCTGCTGCATTCTTATTCTTATTCGTATTCTTTTTCATATTCTTATTCTTATAATCATTATTATTATTATTATTAATATTGTTATTATTATTATTATTATTATTATTATTATTATTATTATGACGAGTGACGACACTTAACAGTAGATATTGGAACTACTGTACGTATTTTAAGATTTTATATGCTATTATTCTTATTTATTGTACAATAACATGATTTTATGTGCTTTTGTTTTTATTTATTGTACAGTAACATGATTTCATGTGCTTTTAATGGTTTTCTAGTGATATTATGATTCCAATATTTGTAGCGGATCGACGTAAAGTTGATTATAATGACAAACTTTATTTTATTTTATTTTTTATTTTTCCATATATTTTTTTGAAAACCGACATATACTCGAGAACGTCTTAGCTCGAAAAGATTTAAGCCGAGGTATACCTGTATATAGTTTACAAGAGACTATACACCTGAGCAAACAGGAAATACTAGACTTGTGTGACTAACAGGACACGAAGCTGATACACGACTAATAGGGTTTGAGGCTGATACATGACCAACAGGTATAAGGCTAATATATGACCAACAGTGTATGAGGTTGATACTCGACCGACAGAGTCCGAGGGTAATATATAACTACAGCTTATATACGACAAACAGGGTTCGAGGTTGATATGCGACTAATCATGTTGTATTGCATTACTTATGAAGAGAACTTATCCTTCGCTGTTCTCCACAAACTACCCTGTTCGCTAACTGGCTTGTTCTCAATACCAGATATCGTATCAAGGCTCCAACAGCCGAATTGGTCGTCATCTATCAGTAAAATTTACCATCTGGTAGTAATAGAATATAAGACCTGTTACATATTAATATATCCACACCTCACTCCCCCTCACATTCATAGTACAATTATGAGCAGACTCTCATTTCCATGAGTCGAGGTGAACGACCTGGGACAGTGGAGGGATTATTTACTGTGTCTGTTTTAATTGCACTATCCACAAGATATTACAGGTAGCGAGGTCAGTAATGGAGAGATAAGCGTCTTCTTCTTTAAAGTTATTTATTAGAGTCTACACTTATTTAATTCCTCGAAGCTCCCATTCCTATATAGTTCTTGTCACTCCCTATTCCCGCCCCCAAGGGGAAGGTTGGTAACTATGGACATGACTTCCGCCCCCAGCAAAGGCTGACTTCTAACTAAACGGGCTATGTTGCCAGTCCTGGTGGCGGGGGGCATCGAATGCGCTCTCTGCCATCTGGCAACTATAGGCATCTATGAAATGCTGTGTGAGGCTATAGGCATCTATGATATGCCATATGACACCCCCCACCACCACTCTGAAATATAACCAATATTTCGGACTAAGCATAACTACTTTCATGAGAGCCTTATGATTTTTTTAACCATCATTATTTTACCAAAAAATGGGGCAGAACTATCTAATGAACTAACTTATGAAAATATTACAATCTCATATAATTATCTAAACAGATTACAGGAATATCAAAATTAATATGCAAAAAACTGACAAAAGAAAAATGTTCCTTATAATAAGCATTGTAATTAAAGTCAAAAAATCAAAATTAAGTATTCACAATTGCAATATATAGCTAGTAAGCATTGACAAAATGATTTAAGAACAAAGCTAATTAAGCTATTTAATTAATTAAATAGTACACAATACATTTGGACATGATATATGCAAGTACTTACTATAACAAAACATTTGTCATGTTGTGAAAAAGAGTTAAAAATATTCACAATTATAATATGTAAGTACTATTCAAGGACAAACTTATAGGAGAACTCGGTTAATTTAATTACGTTATATAATATAATATACTGTTGGCTATGATCTCCAAAGATTAAATCATGACTCAAAGCAATGATAATATTTAAACAGAAAAACTTGTCATCACAAGTATTTTAATTAGATAATGTAAAATACAATTTATTATGATTTTTGCAAGTTGTAACATATGACACACGTTATAGTGAGAAAAAAAATAGAATTCAACATGCACAATTGATCAATGACACTTATTCTAATAAACTTAAATCTAAGGGAGTCTTTGAGGTTTTTTACGTCTAAATACTACGTTTAAAATTATCTTAAAACTAAAAAAAAAAAAAAGATTACAATATTTGTTCATCCACCAATTGTTGTCAAAGACGGTGGGGCCATTTTCTTTCTTTATCTTTATCAGTTCGAATACCTGGGGGAAAATATGTTTCGTGTTATTTAACTTAATTCTTTTCTATTATAGGTTTTTCCAATTCCGTTTTTTTCATTTTCACTAAAGTTATTATATGTATGGGGATTTTTTCTTTCCCCCTTTTTATTTTTAATTTTTAGGGATTTTCATTTCCCCAACCCCTCAGTTATCCATCATTGCTAAGTCTTGCAACATAACTTCATCTAATTTCCTGCTACCCCTACCTAACTCTTCGGGGTGGGTCTGGGTTGTGACGACGCTCCCGAATCCTCTTTTGATCTGGAGACGGGCCAGACAATGGGAGGGAGTCGATGCATCAACCGGATCAACCGGAACCCCTTCCCCCACGTTTCTGCGACTTGTGAAGTGGTCCTATGACCACCGATCAAGCCACCTCCCTGTGGAGGCGCAATCTCCCTCCACTAGCTGAAATACACGAACATAGCCTGGAGTAGGTCCTAGTGTCGGAAATTAGGGCCTAATGTCGCTAGTACAAATGCAGAAAGAATACATATGACCTCTGCATACAAACAAAGGCCTTTGTCTGCATTCAGAGGGCATACTTCGCCTCCCTGCATCTGCAGGCACTTGCAATCTCTCCCACGGGTAAAAGGGACTGGTTTGTGAAAATAAAATTTAGAAATTGCAGGTCAGCTGCTTGGAAATAGGGTGGTAATGGAAAGTATGTGTCTACACCATTAGATTATTATTCCAAGATACTTAGGACTTAGCTGAGTAACTGATACATAACATTAGAATACTATTTATATCAAAAAGAAAAGTCATGAAATGCTGAGAACAGACTCTTATTAGCAGTGACTACAGTAACATAAAAGCATGAATTCAAGATAAAAAAATACAAAGCATGTGGTTACTGCTGATAGCATTTACTAAAATAATAATTATGCAAAAGGTCATGGAGTGATAGCAACAATAACAGCCAACATAATAATAACAATACTAATAATCATGGTCATAATAAGAAAAATAAAAATGAAATAAAAAATACTAAATCAGGAATAGCAGTATATATACAGTTGAGACTGGCATATTGAAGTAATAACAGAGTTCTATACTTATATTTCATAATAACGCTCATTCAAACACAGTCTCTTTTACTATTCGAAATCCTGCAGTCATAATATATATATATATATATATATATATATATATATATATATATATATATATATATATATATATATATATATAATATATATATATATATATACAGTGTTGCCTCACTTATCACGGTAGTTCGGTTCCGGGACCTGCCGCGAACCAGGAAATCCGCGAAGTAGGATCCACCTATATGTACATAGATATTTTAATATATTTTTACGTTTACACTGTATAAACCCTCCCTGCACTGTTAAAAAAACACCCTTTAGATTATAAATAACAGCAAGCAACGTAAATTTTTATGAAAGTGATAGATAAAATTACAGTGAATGAGGTGATAATGACGTGACATACATATCATTTACAATTATTTTTTCGTTTACGTACTGTATAAACCCTCCCTGCACTGTTAAAAAAAACACCCTTAACATTATAGATAACAGCAAGCAACGTAAATTCTTATGAAAGTGATAGGAAAACTTACCGTGAATGTGATGATGACGTGACATACATACTCATTTACAATTATTTTTTCGTTTACGTACTGTATAAACCCTCCCTGCACTGTGGAAAAAACACCCTTTACATTATAAATAACAGCAAGCAACGTAAATTTTAATGAAAGTGATAGATAAAATTACGGTGAATGAGGTGATAATGACGTGACATACATACTCATTTACAATTATTTTTTCGCTAACATACTGTATAAACCCTTCCTGCACTGTTAAAAAAACACCCTTTACATTATAAATAACAGCAAGCAACATAAATTTTTATGAAAGTGATAGATAAAATTACGGTGAATGAGGTGATAATGACGTGACATACTCATTTACAATTATTTTTTCGTTTACGGACTGTATAAACCCTCCCTGCACTGTTAAAAAAACACCCTTTACATTATAAATAACAGCAAGCAACGTAAATTTTTATGAAAGTGATAGATAAAATTACGGTGAATGAGGTGATAATGACGTGACATACATACTCATTTACAATTATTTTTTCGTTTACGTACTGTATAAACCCTCCCTGGACTGTTAAAAAAACACTCTTTACATTATAAATAACAGCAAGCAACGTAAATTTTTATGAAAGTGATAGATATAATTACGGTGAATGAGGTGATAATGACGTGACATACATACTTATATACAATTATTTTTTCGTTTACGTACTGTATAAACCCTCCCTGCACTGTTAAAAATACACCCTTTACATTATAAATAACAGCAAGCAACGTAAATTTTTATGAAAGTGATAGATAAAATTACCATGTATGAGGTGATGATGACCTGACACACATACTCATTTACAATTATTTTTTCGTTTACGAACTGTATAAACCCTCCCTGCACTGTTAAAAAAAAACACCCTTTACATTATAAATAACAGCACGCAACGTAAATTTCAAAACAAAATGAAAATACTGAAAATGTTTTTTTTTCAATATTTTAATATTTTTGCGTATACCCATAAAATAAAATAATAATTTATAAAAAAAAAAACCGCGATAGAGTGAGAACGCGAACCAAGAAGCGTAAATAACCGGGGTAGCACTATATATATATATATATATATATATATATATATATATATATATATATATATATATATATATATATATATATATATATATATATGGTTTGGCCATATGGAAAGGATGGATGATGAAAGGCTGCTGAAAAAGGTGATGAATGCGAGAGTTGATGGGAGAAATGCTAGAGGGAGGCCTAGGTTTGGATGGATGGATGGAGTAAGGAGAGCCCTGAATGATAAGAGGATGGATGTGAGGGAAGCAAGCGAGTGTGCTAGGAATAGGAATGAGTGGCGAGCGATTGTGATGCAGCTCTGATGGGCATCTGCTGTTACCACGGGGCTGCATCTTACAGAGGTAGCCCTGTGGTAGGGGCAGTAGGAGGAGTTGGCAGTTGTGAAGCTACACAGGTTGTGGAAGAGCCCGGAGGATGGGCTGTGGCACTCCAGCAGAGCCATCTGAACGGTCGCTAACTCCCTCGTCATTGGCCATAGAGCAAAGTAATCTCCTTATTGTTTTCCTTTCTTGATGTTGGCTAACCCCCAATTAAAGGGGGAAACAGCCAAGGTAGATAAAAAATATATATATATATATATATATATATATATATATATATATATATATATATATATATATATATATATATATATATATATATATATATATATATATATATATATATATATATGAGCATAGTCATCAACTTTCTGGTTGCTCAATTTGTCAGTGGGAGCTTTATCTGTTTTCTAAAACAGTTACAATATGTGGCAGAAAAACTCCTATAATAATCAGTATTTATGCAATATCAGTATGCAAAAAAATTATCAACTGTAATAAAACTTGGGCACGTTTATCATCTGGCAAATTTGCAAAGGAATCTAAAAATTCAATAATTGTAATACTTTGTCAACATAGAGAAATAACATGGTTCTGTATGTAAAAGGTAAAAAAAGGATGAGAGATAGAGAGAGAATATATTTTTCTTAAAAAAAAAAAAGCATATAATTATCGCTTATAGGGCCCTTTTTTATGACTTGACTTTTTCCCCAAACTATACAAGGGGACAGAGTGCAACTGCAACCATTTTCAAAGTTCTAAAAAAAAGAATAAAAACAAAATAACTTAGTGTACAAATAAAGAAACATCGAATCATAAATCCATTCTTTTCTTTTTAACATTGCAAAGGACTTTACTGAAATGAACATACACATCCTTGTCTATTACGACAATCTTTTCTCTTTCTATAAATCAGAGGTTTGAGTTGAAGCACACACTTGCTATAAGCCAGCACACCTCTGATGTAATTAAAGCAAAATACTACAATCATATGTAATAATATCTTTACTACTATCAACAAAATTACGATTATCTTAATTAGCTCAATTGTAATTAGAAGTTTCATGACAATGATAATAATTAACAATAATTAATTCTAGATAAGTTTTTCAAAATTTAAAAATATATAGTTTGTCTCTGTGTATGCAGTAATAGAATTAAAAATTATATTTCATATGCAACATTAAAGAATGAACTTTGCTTAAGTTTCATAATCTCTTAAGGAGTTGTACATAAAAAAAAAAAAAAAAAAAAAAAAAATATATATATATATATATATATATATATATATATATATATATATATATATATATATATATATATATATATATATATATATATATATATATATATATATATATATACTTCTACTAACTCAGATTTAAATATTTTGAGTGACTATTCAACAGAATTACCTCAGGAGACAGGGGGGAGTCATATATTTTTTCTCCTTTTCATACTTACGATAAAGTAGTTACTTAACTAACTTCTTTATTACTCTCTTTCCTTTTTCCTACCCAAAAATACTACTCAATATCTGTCTTCTGGGCTTCAAATGGTTAGCTTTTGCGGGGAGTTCTTGCGTGTAAGGCCTGTTCCTCCCCTGTCTCTTCGGTTTCTGGATCAGCTTCGTCTCTTTCAAATACAGAAAACGGCTGTTTGACATTCTTGTTGTCATTTCTTGTGAATTTACACTCCCTTCTTCATGACCAAGCTGAAATAATTGTGATAAATATTATCATGGCTAAAATTTTCAGTTTTATTTTATCTATTTAGCATATTCATTTGTACAAATAATGTATATACTGCAGCTAGAAAGAAAAATAAAGAATCATTCATAGATTCGGGTCCTTTATCACTTAATATCTATCTTGGAATTCTCGAAAATCAAATAATAATCTCATTGACAGAGTAGGGGACAAAACAAAAACAAAATAAAATCTGCATCTCAACCATAGCTGGGCAGGTGGAAAATGACGTTGACTCAAAAATATCTCTGAATAGACATCACAACAACTACATCTCCTCCCATTAAAATAAAGATCATATGGCTGGCATAAAGACACGATGACGCAGGGGAAGAATCCTCGCAGACCCTATCCCCATCATGCTTCCCCCACGTTCTTGCCTGCGATTCCACCCGCGAAAACAACCCCCCCATTATACCCCTGGGCAGGCATACCCATTCTCTCACTCACTCGCTGCATCACTTCAAAACACTGACTCCCTTTCTGTCTGTATGCTTTCCTTCTAGTCATTTTTCTATTTACTGCGCATGCGTTTCCCTTCCCCTGTCACTCTGAAGGAGTGCATGTGTGAAGTCTTGGTCGGCCCGGAGGTTGCATGACCGCGTCACTAGTCCTAAGTCCCTCCCTATACCCCCAACAAGGGTGTGTTAAGGCGACATGCAAACTCCCCCCCCCCCCCCATAACAGCACAAGTCACTCAACTCTACTTTTACCGCCTGCATAACAAAAAAATAAAAACTCATATTTAACAGTAAAGATTTAAAAAAAATCCCGAAAGTTTCTTATTCTTCAAAAGGATATGTTATACACGTAATTGAATATCAATTTCTTTATTATAGCAATGTTAGAAGAACGATCGGTCATTTCTGCTTTTCTCTCTCCTAAATATCACCGTCGATAAAAAGAAAGAACCTTGAAAGCAGATGTAAGCATTTTTCTCACTAGAATTCTTACGTTTTAAGAAATTAAGATAAAAATGATTTTACACGTACATCAAATCTTTTTCAATTAAAATGAATACATTTGCCTGTTTAATAATTAACTTAAGCAATAATAAAAATAAATTGTACACCCTTCAAATGCAATTTCTCATTATATTATTAAAATTATAAAAAAATGGAGTTTATTACTGCTTATAGCTATTAGTACAAATTATCTATGTTAGTAATGGTTACAGAAATTCTACTTTTTTTAACTTACTAAAGCCATACCCCCTTTTAGATGCAGGGTGGCTGAGTCAAAGCATCACTACAAGTAAAATGGCGGGGTCTGCCAACTTCAATTACTTTTAATAATGGTCCCAATACTCACTGGATACAGATCACAAGTACTTAGCTATTTTGGGAAACTGCTTGAAGAACGTCACCGCACCAGCCTCTTCAGAGGCGTGGGTTCGTGTCCCACCTCTGCCACCAGTTGTCAGATAGTGTTTTAATTGCACTATCCACAAGATATTATAGGTAGCGAGCTCAGTAATGGAGAGATAAGCATCTTCTTTAATGTTATTTATTAGAGTCTACACTTATTTAACTCCTCGAAGCTCCCATTCCTATATAGTTCTTTTCACTCCCTATTCCCGCCCCCAAGGGGAAGGTTGGTAACTATGGACATGACTTCTGCCCCCAGCAAAGGCTGACTTCTAACTTAACGGGCTATGTTGCCAGTCCTGGTGTTGGTGGGCATCGAGTCTGCTCTCTGCCATCTGGCAACTATAGGCATCTATGAAATGCCATGTGAGGCTATAGTCATCTATGACATGCCATACGACACCAGGAGTATGTAATGCTGAGCAAGGGACCACAGGGATATGGAGGAAGAAGGCACTGGACAGAGATGTTGACAATTCTGCCACCAGATTCATCCGCTGGGAAGACATACCTCGAAATCGCTGGATATAACACAGCCCATAACTACTCCGACCTTGTCCCAACGGCATGACGTCGGGTCTTGTAGTCGGACATGCTGGCCGACTGTTAACCTGGCAAGGGGATGGGCGTGGGAATCGTACTGGTGCTTAACTTGTTCAGTATGAGCAGCAGCTCGGCGGTCACAGTCCTCGTTCTGTGCTTGCCATTCCTTGAAGAAGTACTCTCTGTGGGTCAGGACACAGGAGCAGAGTGGGTGGCCATACAGCACCTGTGCGGGAGATCGACCTGCAAACGTAGGGGTGTTGCGTAGCTCTAGGAGACTCATGTCGAAGTCCTTGCAGTCGATGTATCCATTGGGCACCATCTTCAAAATGAGGCGCTTTACCGACTTGACTGCTGCCTCGGCATGTCCATTTGATTGGGGATAATGTGACGAGGACAACATATGATGAATGCCCCAATGTTCCTTGAAGTTCTAGAAGTCAGCACTGTTAAGCAGTGGCTTCCATCGGTCCTGAGGCAGAGGGAACACCAACTTGTCGAAAGTATCTGCAGAACATCCTGACAACTATTGAAGCCGTCGTGTCGTGTCCGCAGGGTACAACTGCAGGCCAGTGTGACACTGCAGATGGAGGAAAGCGGCATAGGAGAAGGGTGTGCTGTGCGGGTCACTTGACTATTCAACTTAGTCAAGTTCACTGTGAGCCGGACTCTGTTAGATTTAGCAACCAGGGTCTTAGGGTGGCACCATTTAGAGGGCTAATCACCTGCAGGCTTGATAATCCCTTATGTAACCATTGAGTCAAGCTCTACCGTCACCTGACCCTAAAAGACAAACGGGATCGGCCGAGGCGTGTGAATGGCAATGGGAACAGTGTCATCTTTCGGGTGAATCTTCATGGAGCGACCAATTATTTTCTTGAGTGGAGCTGCCTGGAGGTCCACCTTTGATACTAGGACATGTCTGAACTCACGGAGAAAGAAGTCCCGTGCAGCAGAGGGTACTGTTGTAGCAGAAAGCGGCAGCTCTGCGGATCTGTTGACGTGTGTAAAGACGAGGATGGTCATGGGAAAGTCACACAAGATAATGGCCAAATACTGACAGTGGGCGAAGGAGAGGAGGGGCGATTGAATACCCTCGTGTGCCTGGCTTTAGGGTATCCTGAATCTATCCCAAGGCAGAAGACATCTGAACTCCATCAGAGGTGAGTGTAGTTGTAGCAGGTAGAGGCTGAAGCCTGGTCCTAGGAATCTGCAGCAACTTGAGGGGGCAGATGCCAATTATGGTGACATCAGCCCCTGGGTCAGGTAACATCTGGAGTCTTGAAGTCCTGTCATCATGGAGGAGATGTACACTGATAGGCTGGGGAGATCTGTTGGTGGAGCTGGAACTTATGTGACTACAGTTGCCGTGTTTCTTGCGGGGAGAATTGGAAGCTCTACTAGAATCTGCAGAGCTGTCCTTACCCTTGTCCTTTTTCTTGTAGTTTTGGCATTGCACATCCTTAGATGGGCATCTAGGGTCTTGGCGCTGTCAGTGACCCTTATGGCTGCAGTTTGTACAGGTGCTGTTAGCAGCAGGGCACCTTCCTGGCCGTGTTGGTGGTTGCAGGACTGGCATGAATAACAGGAGGGACACTGTGTTGGTGGAATCTGCTGGAAGGAGGCCAACTTCTGCTGTCGTTCCTTCTTGTATGCAGAAATGGCTCGGAGTTGATTAGGTAAGGCCTGAATAGCTGAAGGAGTTGTACGAGCAGCCTCGAATGACCTACAGCACGTGAAAAATGCGGCTACTTCGAGAGAGATAAAGACGTTGTTCAAGGTCCTGATCTCTGACTCCCTTAAGGATCAGCATCTTCAATTGTGTCTCAGCACATGTAATGGGATCGCCGGAACACAAGTCTACCTCATCAGCCAGGTTCCTTAGGCGGACATAAAAGTTGTTGAAGGATTCGCTGTCAACTTGTTTACCGCAAAATAGGTCACACTATAATGGCTTCATTCCTGAGAGTCTTGAAGTGATCTTGCAAGCAGTTGAGTACTTTGTCCACTTTGAGAAAATTGTCTGGAGGAATGCTAAGTGTGTGCTCCAGAACTTTTTGTAAGTCAAGGGTGATGCACGTGCAAAATTGTATAAGCTATTTCTCTCGTGACAATTTCAGAAGGTCTATCATAATAGCAAAATTGTGCCTCCTCTGACGCCATTAGCAAAAAACTTGAAAGGTATCATCAGCTTGCAGAGTGGGTGGGCTCTGTGGCACTGGCTTGCTTGGAGTAGGAGGAGCAGCTGTGGGCGTAGCCGTGAAAACAGGTGTGGCAGACGAATGAACAGGAGGGTTTTGGGTTGCAAGAGGAGTCGCAGGAGGTACTTCTGTATCATGGGAATTGACACTAACAGACAAATCCGTTGGGGTTCTAGGGTGGTTAAGTACAGCTTGTGTGGGCATGGCAGCTATGGGGAGGGGAGCTGTGTCACACCACTTGTGTGACCTCATCTGTAGGAGTGCCGTAAATCTGTCATTTTCCTCCCAGCGTCATAAGCCGTCAGCTCTCCTATGAAGCTCATCCTGGTAATGTGGCGTTGCTCAGACTCTTGTAGAAACTTCAGAAGCTGAAGGACCTCACCATTATTATCCTGTGTGGCCGTAATGTTGGGAGTTAGTGGCAGTGCGAGGGAGTATGCGACAGTCTCTGTATCAGCTGATGCACCCTCGCACACTATTTCTCTGATGATATTATATCGCAAGTTTGTTTGCTGTTTGTTCTTAATGCTTTTTGCAATTCTCTTCATAATATTCGATTTCATTAAGCGGTAGAAGAGGAGGAGGATGCAGGAGAATGAACCTCTAACCAAAACATTTTGCTGCCTCCATATCAGCTGATGCTTATTGCTATTCAGGCACAATATCTTACTCATAAAATATATATTTACTCACCCTATTTGGGGTTTATCTAATTTTCAAGATTATAGTATTATTAATATTCCTTGGTTCTAAACATTATTCTATCTTCTTTACATATTGACCATGCTGCATGAAATCTTAACGTAAACAAAGTCAGCTGAGAGAAAAAGAAAACTATACAATTCGTTACAAAGAAAACGTGTATCGTACTGTACATGGGAAGCGTAAATGAAATACTGTATATATATTCTCTTCACGCTATTTCCCTGACGATATTATATCGAAAGTTTGTTTGCTGTTTGTTCTTAATGCTCTTTTTCAATTTTCTTCATAATATTCGATCGCATTAAGCGGTAGAAGAGGAGGAGGATGGCGGAAAAGTGCCTCCAAGGCGGTTGATTATTCACTAAAATGAAAATGTTGTTTTCTAATTTTCTGAATGGGCGTTATTCGCGAATTTCGTATTGTTTTACTAATATCTTTAGGGGCGTTATTCCAATTTTGCTGATTATAAACATGCGGAAAAAGCTAACAAGGTGTACATAATAAAGCAGAGAGACCTGTAGTTATTTATATTAACATGCAAATTGTGTAGAGTATAAAAGATTTACAGATTTAGTGTTCAGTAAGCAAATTAATGTACTCTATTATGCAGTGGGCAACAGGCATACACTGAGATGTGCGTGGTGGCAGTGAGCATGTAACTTAAGTGGTAGAAGAGGAGGAGGATGCGGGAGAACGAACCTCTATCTTGAATCGTTTTTGCTCTCGCACGCTTTTTCCCTGACAATATTATATGGCAAGTTTGTTTGCTGTTTACTCTTAATGCTTTTTTCCCATTCTATCCATAATATCTGATCGCATTAAGCGGTAGAAGAGGAGGAGAATTCGGAAGAAGGAACCTCTATCTGCAAATGTTTTGCCACCTCCGTATCATCTGATGCACTCTTGCACGCTATTTCCCTGACGATATTATATGGCAAGTTTGTTTGCTGTTTGTTCTTAATGCTTTTTTCCATTCTCCATAATATGTGATCGCTCTAAGCAGTAGAAGAGGAGGAGGATGCGGGAGAACGAACCTTTATATGCAAACGGTTTGCCTCCTCCGTATCAGCTGATGCACTCTCGCACGCTATTTCCCTGACAAATTTATATGGCAAGTTTGTTTGCTGTTTGTTCTTAATGCTTTTTTTCCATTCTCTCCATAATATCCGATTGCATTAAGCGATAGAAGAGGAGGAGGATGCAGGAGAATGATCCTCTATCTGCAAACGGTTTGCCGCCTTTGTATCAGCTGATGCACTCTTGCACATTATTTCTGTGACGATATACAAACCTTAACACAAACACAGTTAGAACAAGCAATATCTGCACGCAGTATGCTGGGTAAAGAGACACTGAAGCACATGGCAGCATGGTGGGAAAGTGCCTCCAAGGCAGTAGGTTATTTACTAAAATGAAAATTTTTTTTTGGAATTTTTTGCATGGGCGTTATTCATGTATTTCTCATTTTTTTACTATTATTTTTTAGGAGCGTTATTGCAATTTCGTGGATTTTAAGCATGCATGAAAAGCGAACTGAGTGTATATATATGCTTCCAACCCATGAATTTAATTTGTTCCTAACACCTGTTTGTGGGATGGATTGTTCGTGGGTTGGAGTAATTTTTCCTATTGAAAAGCATGTAAATTCAATTAATCTATTTCTAGTCGCAATAAATATTCATTTTAAAATTTTTCTAATGAGTATAAACATGAAGTATAATACAGGTGTTATTTATATTATCTGTAAAAGGAAAATTACATTAATAATAGAAAGTCATTCTACTCTACTAAAATAAAATGTGTACATATTCAATTGAATACACTAGTTGATATCCTGTATAAAATAGCAAAGTCCAATGCTTAGAAAAAGATGTCTCATTCTCCCACTAATAACAAATTGGTAAGAAACAAATATTGTAGGTAAGGAGCTGTACTGCACAGTGTTCCTTCGTTTATCGCGGGGGTTCAGTTCCGGGACCGGCCACGATAGGTAAAAGTCTGCGAAGTAGGAGCACCATATATGTTCCATTCTCGGAATAGAAGGAAAAGGATGAGTCATTTAAAATCGTGAGAAAAGTGGAGGTTTTATTACTC
>JAXCGZ010015233.1:110000-131463 GCA_037179515.1 Halocaridina rubra | reverse complement strand
GGTATGATAGGTTAGTGCTTATTAGAAAAATCATAAAAAGAAAAATAGAATAAATAAGTAGAGTAGAATAGAATAGGTTAGACATGCTGAAAATACAATTAAAAAATGGAGCTGCCTCGTGTGTGCCAGTAGGCATGTTGCAGTGTCCTCTATTCTTATGTTCTTATGTTCTTATATTGTCTAGATCATGTGGTTTGTAGACTACTTCTACAACTAGACTTTCTATATTATTTTTAATTTCAACCCATAAGGTTTCTGAATTTAGATTTGTCTTAATTCCAGACTTAATGCAGCTTCTGAGGCTATCTTTAATATATATAATTACCCCTCCCCCTCTTTTATCTGCACTACGATCAGCATTATAAAGTTTATATCCTGTAATTATGTACTCAGATTTGTGGTGTTTGCTTTCTAAATTAATCCAACTTTCACTAATGCATATTATATCCGGTCTCTCACTACATACTATGGCTCTCAGTTCCTCTATCTTGTTACCTAAACTATGGCTATTTGTATAATATACTTTTAAACTTTCTCTAGCTTCACCCTTCTTGTGGCTATTCTTTTTGTTAATATTTGTTCTATGTAACAAATGGTTCTTATCCTTAGACTCCCAGTTATTTGACCCACTATTTACTGAACCCTTACTGACTAATTTCTCTGCACAAGTATTAATCATTTCATTATTTGTGTCTAACAGAACCCCCCACCTCTCTGGTATTCTCCCTAGGCTTAGCCAAAGTTCAGAGTGGTGGTCTCGAGCTATAAGAGTAAATGCTAGGATGAAAGTCTTCTGTCGGGAGAATAATATAGGTTTTATAGACGGGTGGGATCACTTCACTAGTCGTAAGCATATGTATGGAAGGGATGGAGTGCATCTTTCTAATTCAGGTGTCTCGGTATTGGCTGGTATGATAGACAGAGAGGTAGGGGGGTTTTGTTGGACACAAATAATGAAATGATTAATACTTGTGCAGAGAAATTAGTCAGTAAGGGTTCAGTAAATAGTGGGTCAAATAACTGGGAGTCTAAGGATAAGAACCATTTGTTACATAGAACAAATATTAACAAAAAGAATAGCCACAAGAAGGGTGAAGCTAGAGAAAGTTTAAAAGTATATTATACAAATAGCCGTAGTTTAGGTAACAAGATAGAAGAACTGAGAGCCATAGTATGTAGTGAGAGACCGGATATAATATGCATTAGTGAAAGTTGGATTAAATTAGAAAGCAAACACCTTAAAGCTGAGTACATAATTACAGAATATAAACTTTATAATGCTGATCGTAGTGCAGATAAAAGAGGGGGAGGGGTAATTATGTATATTAAAGATAGCCTCAGAAGCTGCATTAAGTCTGGAATTAAGACAAATCTAAATTCAGAAACCTTATGGGTTGAAATTAAAAATAATATAGAAAGTCTAGTTGTAGGAGTAGTCTACAGACCACCTGATCTAGATAATATAGAGTCGCAAGTTATATACGATGAAATTTCTAAAGTGAGCAGGTCAAATAGAGTTTGCATTGTAGGCGATTTTAATTTTAGACATATTAACTGGGAAACCATAACAGGTGATAGTAGCTCTAAGGAGTTTTTGGAAGTAGTAGAAGACAATTTCCTTTCTCAGCATGTACATGAAGCAACACGGGGGGTGAATACACTAGATTTAGTTCTTAGTAATAGAGAGAATATGGTTACAAATTTAGAAGTTGGTGAAAAATTGGGCAACAGTGACCATGATTCCATTAGATTTAACATAATTTTCAAGGAAACTATAAAGGAAAATAAGAATATTGTTCAAAACTTTAGAGCAGGAGATTTTGAGGGCTTAAAAACTAAATTATCTAATGAGGTATGGGAAGGGATTTCTGGGGTACAGATGTGGGTAGTTAATCCAGCAGGTCAGGTCGCAGGTAGCGGATTACCCCGAAATTTGGGTACCACATGCCAAGGATTATCACAAGATAAGATCAATACATTAAATTCTCTCACAGGAAAGAACAGCAGTCCGTCAGTTAATATAAATTTGGATGAGGAATATAACAATTTTGTCATGACTCTTAAGAATAGTCAGAGAGACTATATTCCCATGAAACATTGCAGATCAAGAAAAAATGACCCTAAATGGATGAACAATAGAATAAAGAATCTTATAGGTATTAAAAGAGGAATATACAGGAAAATAACAAGAGGTGAAGAGCAGGTGAGGCAGCAATATATACAGTTAAACAGGGAAGTTAAAAAGATAGTTAGAGAGTCGAAAAGAAAATACGAAGTTCGAATAGCAGGAGAAGCTAGAGAAAATCCTAAAGGGTTTTATCAACATTATCAAACAAAATTTAAGGAAAAAGTCGGACCAATTGAAGTAGCCAATGGCCATATCACAGATGACGATAAAGTGATGTGTACATGTTTAAATGATTATTTCTTATCTGTATTTACAAATGAAAACTTGGAAATTATTCCGGAAGTAGAATCCATTTACAGAGACAGTCCCGATAATATACTTAGTTCAATAAATATTACGAGAGAGGAGGTAATAAAAGAAATAGATAAATTAAAGGCTCATAAATCTCCGGGACCTGATGGAATATATGCTAGAATATTAAAGGAATGCAAGGAAGAGCTTAGTTGTCCTCTAACTGCATTATTTAATAATTCAATAAAATTAGGATCGGTACCCATGGAGTGGAAATTGGCAGATGTGGTACCAATATTTAAAAAAGGAGAACGTGTTAAAAAGAATAATTATAGGCCGGTAAGTTTAACGTCAACAGTGGGTAAGATTCTAGAATCCATAATTGCAAATAAAATAAGGGCACATCTAGAATTACACAGACTGATAAAACTTTCACAACACGGGTTTCTTAAGGGTTTTTCGTGCCTTACAAACTTACTGTCTTTTTATTCAGAAGTTTACGAGGCAGTAGATTGTGGCAAAGAATATGATACAATATATCTAGATTTTAGCAAAGCTTTTGATAGAGTTCCTCACAAAAGATTAGTTAAAAAGCTGGAAGCTCATGGTATAGGAGGAGCTGTGCTCAGATGGATCAAACAATGGTTAAAAGACAGAAAACAGAGGGTTTGTATAAATGGAGAGAAATCAGAGTGGGGCTCGGTTACAAGCGGGGTACTACAAGGCTCGGTACTGGGTCCTCTATTATTCATCGTATATCTAAATGATCTGGATTCGGATATCAGTAGTAACCTAAGTAAATTCGCAGACGACACTAAAATAGGTAGAACTATAAATGGAAAAGAAGACATTCATGCTTTACAGGAAGATCTAAATAGATTATCTGAATGGTCGGACAAATGGCAAATGGAAATTAATGTTGAAAAATGTAAAGTAGTTAAAATGGGTACTATTAAAGACAATACTAGTTATAAGCTAAATAACCATGAAATCATGAGTTCTCAGTGTGAAAGGGATTTGGGAGTTCTTGTGAGTAGTAGTCTTAAGCCAAGAGAGCAATGCACAGCAGTCAGAAATAAAGCAAACAGAATTTTAGGATTTATCTCAAGAAGCGTTAGCAATAGGACGGAAAAAGTTCTTTTGCAGCTCTATCTTGCATTAGTTAGGCCCCATTTAGATTATGCTGTGCAATTCTGGTCACCCTATTATAGAATGGAAATTGAATCCTTGGAGAGAGTGCAGCGAAGAATGACCAAGATGATACACAATATCAGAAATCTACCATATGAGGACAGATTAAAAAAACTTAATCTACATTCTCTAGAGAGGCGAAGAGTTAGGGGGGATATGATTGAAGTGTATAAATGGTTTAAAGGGATAAACAAGGGGGATATTAATAAAGTTTTAAAAATTCATGATCAAACCAGAACTCGTAATAATGGATTTAAGCTTGATAAATTTAGGTTCAGAAGGGAAATTGGTAAAAATTGGTTTGGCAATAGAGTAGCTGATGCATGGAACAAGCTTCCTAGTAGGATAGTAAATGCCAATACCTTAGACACCTTCAAATGTAGATTAGATAGACATATGACAGAGGTAGGGTGGGTATGAATAGGTTAGTGCTTATTAGAAAAATCATAAAAAGAAAAACAGAATAAATAAGTAGAGTAGAATAGAATAGGTTAGACATGCTGAAATTACAATTCAAAAATGGAGCTGCCTCGTGTGTGCCAGTAGGCATGTTGCAGTGTCCTCTATTCTTATGTTCTTATGTTCTTATGTTCTGTCTATCATACCAGCCAATACCGAGACACCTGAATTAGAAAGATGCACTCCATCCCTTGCATACATATGCTTACGACTAGTGAAGTGATCCCACCCATCTATAAAACCTATGTTATTCTCCCGACAGAAGACTTTCATCCTAGCATTTACTCCTATAGCACAAGACCACCACTCTGAACTTTGGCTAAGCCTAGGGAGAATACCACACATCACAGGAACTGCACCCCTTTTCCTGATCTTATCCAGGGCTTGTCTATACAACCTAATCAGCTCTTCACTTCTACCATCCTGCACGTCATTTCCCCCAGCTATCAAACAAACAACATCTTTTTTCTCAATCCAGCTATTTATTGACTCACCCACCTTCTTCATACCTGCTCCAGGAAAAAAAATATTTTCCTCTAACTTTATGCCTGAGTTTCCTGTCTACATATCTGCATAGTGAATCCCCTACAATTACCAAAGAACGAGACTTATCCGGAGGATGGGTTACTCCGACCTTGGGAGACTTACCTAGGCTCTTGACCTGAGAGCTTTTCCCACTTCCATTTCTACGATCGCCAGTACACCTATCTAACTCTATGGGTCCTGAAGAATTACTGCCGCCACTGTCACATTCATCTCTAAGTGAACTAAATGAATTAGCAACTTGTAGTCTAATAGTATCGTTTTTCTTAAGAACCATCTTCGTTGAACCCTTATTCCCAACTTTCCAGTCGTCTTCTCTATTTGATTGTCCCTTCCTGGTTAACACCTCTACCTTACCTCTCAGATCCCTGTTTTCCTCAGCTAAGGATCTGACCTCCTGCCTGACTGCGGCCAACTCATTTCTTAAATTAAAAATGAGTCTGCTTGCGTCAGACGAGGACAGATCCCCAGCACAGCCACAAACAGCACCAACAACGACACCACCACCAACACCACTACCACTAACACCGCCAGCACAAAGAACACCACCACTCTCCATTGTACTAAGTATGGACAAGACTAGAGCTACTGGAAGCACGTCCTCACTGGATGAACCCAGGAATATTCATTATTATTCATGCTAAGCATCTTACTCATATGATATTCATTTTCCCACCCTATTTGGGGTGCTTAATTTTCAAAATTATATCATTTTGTATACTCTTTGGTCTTTAACATATATATATATATATATATATATATATATATATATATATATATATATATATATATATATATATATATATATATATAATTTTTTTTTTTTTTTTTTTTTTTACCCCTACCGGGACTCGAACATAGGACTTATAATTACTAAGTCAAGGCGCTACCAACTACACACCACAGAAGGTTAAAAGAAATCTGACCTTATAGCTTATATCTGCTATACTTAGGAATGAACTCATTCTATCTGAATGCCACTATGTTCATATCACAGATTCCCCAACCTCACTCGTGGCTTAATTTTCGCGTTTAATTCAATTCCCAATCTCATTCGGGCTATACAATAACCAATTAAGCACATTACCTACCTCACATTTTTATTGAAAGTGGCAGCAACATTTACAAAGGGATTTTTGGAAAATTTCTCATAAGTATTGGAGTCATTAAGGAGTTACATAGCTTTACCTATATAACCTTATTTATTGTATAATAGTTATTGGGATAATGACTGGGGTACCTTTGACGAATTTTTAGCACAATTAAATAGATTAGTTCCTTCCATTAAATTTAAAGTAGAATGGGAAAACGAAAACCAAATACCTTTCCTTGATGTCCTCATTGTTAGAGATCCTTTGGGTTACAACTTTAAAGTCTATAGAAAATCCACCCACTCTGCGTCTTATGTGCACTTTTATAGCTATCATGAAGAAAAACCAAAATTAGGTATAGCTTCGAATTTATTCCTTAGAACCCTCCGGGTTTGCAACACTAATTATTTAGAACATGAAATTCAAACGGTTTATTCTCAGCTTGACCAACTTTGTTATCCTCCCTTTTTCTTAGACAAAGCTCTGCAGAAAGCTAAACAGGTTTTTTACAATCCTCAAAGGACCCCTAAAGAGAATAATTTCAACAAAATCCTCCATCCTTTTCACCAAAAGCTAGGCGTCATATATGATACCTTAGGTAAACAGTCCCCATTCACTTTTAACTATCCCATCACTTTAAGAAAAGAATTAGTTAACGTTAGCCAAAACAAAAAAGAAGTTAATGCAGGAGTATACCAAATAAGCTGTAATGATTGCAATAGAGTGTAAATAGGACAAACAGGCAGCTCTCTATCCCAGAGAGTCTTAGAACGCAAGAGAGCAGTAAGATATAATCGAGAAAATTCGGCTCTTTTTACCCACATCAATGAACATAGTCATCGAATTAATTGGAGTGGTGCCACTATACGATTTAAAAGTACTTGTCAATTCAAACGGAAAATTGTGGAATCTTCCCTCATTGAAATGAAGGATAATTTCAATCTATCGGGGGGGCAATGGACCCCTGACATAATTGATAAAGCCTTCCTGAAGCGCTGCCTCAACGAAGTTACCCCTCAATATAAACCCCCAACTACACTGTATTCGTTATTGTGTATTTTGATTTTATTAGCATATATTATATATGGATATCATTATGTCTGCTTTTGTATATGGGGATGTGTACAGATGTTGTTTTTTGTATATATCTTTATGTGGATATTTACTAATGTTATCATTTTTTTTAATTATAAGTATTTTTGGGGGGTTATCTTCTTTCAGATCTATAATCATTTTAAGGATTAACATTTTTCTTTGTTAATGACTTAATGATCTTGGCAGCTTCTTTGATTGAAGTTAATTCGTTTGGGTTAGGCCTGTCCTATTATCATAAAAAAATTTTAATCCCTCAGGTTTCATGAGTCCTTTTGTAAATGTTTCCTCCACCTTTGTTATTTTTTCTCAGTTGTGCTTGAGAAGGGATCCAGTTAGGATCCTAAATATATCATTGTTTTATAAGTTTTGTTTCACTGATAGGCTTCCTTACTATTTAGTGCTGTATGCTAACTGTTTGTACTTATATATATATATATATATATATATATATATATATATATATATATATATATATATATATATATATATATATATATATATATATATATATATATATATATACATATATAAATATATGTTTCGGTTTTATGTCGCGGACTCCCTTTTCTGCCAAGGGCTAGGACGGTTGCCTTCTTGCTAAAGACTTGTTTTGCCGGTTGTAATCGTTACCCTGAGTGCATGCCCTTGCTAACCTCAGACCGTGACGGGGCGCGAACCCTCGACCTGACGCCTCAGAATCGAGGACGCTACCGATTGAGCCACGGCGACTACATATATATATATATATATATATATATATATATATATATATATATATATATATATATATATATATATATATATATATATATATATATGTATATATATATATATATATATATATATATATATATATATATATATATATATATATATATATATATATATATATATATATATATATATATATATATATATATATATATATATATATATATATATATATATATATATATATATATATATATATATATATATATATATATATATATATATATATATATAAGAACATAAGAACATGAGAATAGAGGACACTGCAACATGCCTACTGGCACACACGTGGCAGCTCCATTTTTGAATTGTATTTTCAGCATGTCTAACCTATTCTATTCTACTCTACTTATTTATTCTATTTTTCTGTTTATGATTTTTCTAATAAGCACTAACCTATTCATACCCACCCTACCTCTGTCATATGTCTATCTAATCTACATTTGAAGGTGTCTAAGGTATTGGCATTTACTATCCTACTAGGAAGCTTGTTCCATGCATCAGCTACTCTATTACCAAACTAATTTTTACCAATTTCCCTTCTGAACCTAAATTTATCAAGCTTAAATAAGAACATAAGAACATAAGAACATAAGAACATAAGAACATAAGAATAGAGGACACTGCAACATGCCTACTGGCACACACGAGGCAGCTCCATTTTTGAATTGTATTTTCAGCATGTCTAACCTATTCTATTCTACTCTACTTATTTATTCTGTTTTTCTTTTTATGATTTTTCTAATAAGCACTAACCTATTCATACCCACCCTACCTCTGTCATATGTCTATCTAATCTACATTTGAAGGTGTCTAAGGTATTGGCATTTACTATCCTACTAGGAAGCTTGTTCCATGCATCAGCTACTCTATTACCAAACTAATTTTTACCAATTTCCCTTCTGAACCTAAATTTATCAAGCTTAAATAAGAACATAAGAACATAAGAACATAAGAACATAAGAACATAAGAATAGAGGACACTGCAACATGCCTACTGGCACACACGAGGCAGCTCCATTTTTGAATTGTATTTTCAGCATGTCTAACCTATTCTATTCTACTCTACTTATTTATTCTGTTTTTCTTTTTATGATTTTTCTAATAAGCACTAACCTATTCATACCCACCCTACCTCTGTCATATGTCTATCTAATCTACATTTGAAGGTGTCTAAGGTATTGGCATTTACTATCCTACTAGGAAGCTTGTTCCATGCATCAGCTACTCTATTACCAAACCAATTTTTACCAATTTCCCTTCTGAACCTAAATTTATCAAGTTTAAATCCATTATTACGAGTTCTGGTTTGATCATGAATTTTTAAAACTTTATTAATATCTCCCTTGTTAATCCCTTTAAACCATTTATACACTTCAATCATATCCCCCCTAACTCTTCGCCTCTCTAGAGAATGTAGATTAAGTTTTTTTAATCTGTCCTCATATGGTAGATTTCTGATATTGTGTATCATCTTGGTCATTCTTCGTTGCACTCTCTCCAAGGATTCAATTTCCATTCTATAATAGGGTGACCAGAATTGCACAGCATAATCTAAATGGGGCCTAACTAATGCAAGATAGAGCTGCAAAATAACTTTTTCCGTCCTATTGCTGACGCTTCTTGAGATAAATCCTAAAATTCTGTTTGCTTTATTTCTGACTGCTGTGCATTGCTCTCTTGGCTTAAGACTACTACTCACAAGAACTCCCAAATCCCTTTCACACTGAGAACTCATGATTTCATGGTTATTTAGCTTATAACTAGTATTGTCTTTTATAGTACCCATTTTAACTACTTTACATTTTTCAACATTAAATTCCATTTGCCATTTGTCCGACCATTCAGATAATCTATTTAGATCTTCCTGTAAAGCATGAATGTCTTCTTTTCCATTTATAGTTCTACCTATTTTAGTGTCGTCTGCGAATTTACTTAGGTTACTACTGATATCCGAATCCAGATCATTTAGATATACGATGAATAATAGAGGACCCAGTACCGAGCCTTGTGGTACCCCGCTTGTAACCGAGCCCCACTCTGATTTCTCTCCATTTATGCAAACCCTCTGTTTTCTGTCTTTTAACCATTGTTTGATCCATCTGAGCACAGCTCCTCCTATACCATGAGCTTCCAGCTTTTTAACTAATTTTTTGTGAGGAACTCTATCAAAAGCTTTGCTAAAATCTAGATATATTGTATCATATTCTTTGCCACAATCTACTGCCTCGTAAACTTCTGAATAAAAAGACAGTAAGTTTGTAAGGCACGAAAAACCCTTAAGAAACCCGTGTTGTGAAAGTTTTATCAGTCTGTGTAATTCTAGATGTGCCCTTATTTTATTTGCAATTATGGATTCTAGAATCTTACCCACTGTTGACGTTAAACTTACCGGCCTATAATTATTCTTTTTAACACGTTCTCCTTTTTTAAATATTGGTACCACATCTGCCAATTTCCACTCCATGGGTACCGATCCTAATTTTATTGAATTATTAAATAATGCAGTTAGAGGACAACTAAGCTCTTCCTTGCATTCCTTTAATATTCTAGCATATATTCCATCAGGTCCCGGAGATTTATGAGCCTTTAATTTATCTATTTCTTTTATTACCTCCTCTCTCGTAATATTTATTGAACTAAGTATATTATCGGGACTGTCTCTGTAAATGGATTCTACTTCCGGAATATTTTCCAAGTTTTCATTTGTAAATACAGATAAGAAATAAACATTTAAACATGTACACATCACTTTATCGTCATCTGTGATATGGCCATTGGCTACTTCAATTGGTCCGACTTTTTCCTTAAATTTTGTTTGATAATGTTGATAAAACCCTTTAGGATTTTCTTTAGCTTCTCCTGCTATTCGAACTTCGTATTTTCTTTTCGACTCTCTAACTATCTTTTTAACTTCCCTGTTTAACTGTATATATTGCTGCCTCACCTGCTCTTCACCTCTTTTTAGTTTCCTGTATATTCCTCTTTTAATACCTATAAGATTCTTTATTCTATTGTTCATCCATTTAGGGTCATTTTTTCTTGATCTGCAATGTTTCATGGGAATATAGTCTCTCTGACTATTCTTAAGAGTCATGACAAAATTGTTATATTCCTCATCCAAATTTATATTAACTGACGGGCTGCTGTTCTTTCCTGTGAGAGAATTTAATGTATTGATCTTATCTTGTGATAATCCTTGGCATGTGGTACCCAAATTTCGGGGTAATCCGCTACCTGCGACCTGACCTGCTGGATTAACTACCCACATCTGTACCCCAGAAATCCCTTCCCATACCTCATTAGATAATTTAGTTTTTAAGCCCTCAAAATCTCCTGCTCTAAAGTTTGGAACAATATTCTTATTTTCCTTTATAGTTTCTTTGAAAATTATGTTAAATCTAATGGAATCATGGTCACTGTTGCCCAATTTTTCACCAACTTCTAAATTTGTAACCATATTCTCTCTATTACTAAGAACTAAATCTAGTGTATTCACCCCCCGTGTTGCTTCATGTACATGCTGAGAAAGGAAATTGTCTTCTACTACTTCCAAAAACTCCTTAGAGCTACTATCACCTGTTATGGTTTCCCAGTTAATATGTCTAAAATTAAAATCGCCTAAAATGCAAACTCTATTTGACCTGCTCACTTTAGAAATTTCATCGTATATAACTTGCGACTCTATATTATCTAGATCAGGTGGTCTGTAGACTACTCCTACAACTAGACTTTCTATATTATTTTTAATTTCAACCCATGAGGTTTCTGAATTTAGATTTGTCTTAATTCCAGACTTAATGCAGCTTCTGAGGCTATCTTTAATATACATAATTACCCCTCCCCCTCTTTTATCTGCACTACGATCAGCATTATAAAGTTTATATCCTGTAATTATGTACTCAGCTTTAAGGTGTTTGCTTTCTAATTTAATCCAACTTTCACTAATGCATATTATATCCGGTCTCTCACTACATACTATGGCTCTCAGTTCTTCTATCTTGTTACCTAAACTACGGCTATTTGTATAATATACTTTTAAACTTTCTCTAGCTTCACCCTTCTTGTGGCTATTCTTTTTGTTAATATTTGTTCTATGTAACAAATAGTTCTTATCCTTAGACTCCCAGTTATTTGACCCACTATTTACTGAACCCTTACTGACTAATTTCTCTGCACAAGTATTAATCATTTCATTATTTGTGTCTAACAAAACCCCCCTACCTCTCTGTCTATCATACCAGCCAATACTGAGACGAGTTCTGGTTTGATCATGAATTTTTAAAACTTTATTAATATCTCCCTTGTTAATCCCTTTAAACAATTTATACACTTCCATCATATCCCACCTAACTCTTCGCCTCTCTAGAGAATGTAGATTAAGTTTTTTTAATCTGTCCTAATATGGTAGATTTCTGATATTGTGTATCATCTTGGTCATTCTTCGCTGCACTCTCTCCAAGGATTCAATTTCCATTCTATAATAGGGTGACCAGAATTGCACAACATAATCTAAATGGGGCCTAACTAATGCAAGATAGAGCTGCAAAATAACTTTTTCCGTCCTATTGCTAACGCTTCTTGAGATAAATCCTAAAATTCTGTTTGCTTTATTTCTGACTGCTGTGCATTGCTCTCTTGGCTTAAGACTACTACTCACAATATATAATATATATATATATATATATATATATATATATATATATATATATATATATATATATATATATATATATATATATATATATATATATATATATATATATATATATATATATACATATATATATATATATATATATATATATATATATATATATATATATATATATATATATATATATATATATATATATATATATATATATATATATATATATATATATATATATATATATATATATATATATATATATGGAAGGAAAAGCCCATTAAATTAAACAACGAAAATATATATATATATATATATATATATATATATATATATATATATATATATATATATATAATATATATATATATATATATATATATATATATATATATATATATATATATATATATATATATATATATATATATATATATATATATATATATATATATATATATATATATATATATATATATATATATATATATATATATATATATATATATATATATATATATATATATATATATATATATATATATATATATATATATATATATATATATATATATATATATATATATATATATATATATATATATATATATATATATATAAGAACATAAGAACAGAGGACACTGCAACATGCCTACTGGCACACACGAGGCAGCTCCATTTTTGAATTGTATTTTCAGCATGTCTAACCTATTCTGTTCTACTCTACTTATTTATTCTATTTTTCTGTTTATGATTTTTCTAATAAGCACTAACCTATTCATACCCACCCTACCTCTGTCATATGTCTATCTAATCTACTTTTGAAGGTGTCTAAGGTATTGGCATTTACTATCCTACTAGGAAGCTTGTTCCATGCATCAGCTACTCTATTACCAAACTAATTTTTACCAATTTCCCGTCTTAACCTAAATTTATCAAGCTTAAATCCATTATTACGAGTTCTGGTTTGATCATTAATTTTTAGAACTTTATTAATATCTCCCTTGTTAATCCCTCTAAACCATTTATACACTTCAATCATATCCCCCCTAACTCTTCGCCTCTCTAGAGAATGTAGATTAAGTTTTTTTAATCTGTCCTCATATGGTAGATTTCTGATATTGTGTATCATCTTGGTCATTCTTCGCTGCACTCTCTCCAAGGATTCAATTTCCATTCTATAATAGGGTGACCAGAATTGCACAGCATAATCTAAATGGAGCCTAACTAATGCAAGATAGAGCTGCAAAAGAACTTTTTCCGTCCTATTGCTAACGCTTCTTGAGATAAATCCTAAAATTCTGTTTGCTTTATTTCTGACTGCTGTGCATTGCTCTCTTGGCTTAAGACTACTACTCACAAGAACTCCCAAATCCCTTTCACACTGAGAACTCATGATTTCATGGTTATTTAGCTTATAACTAGTATTG
The DNA here is from genome assembly GCA_037179515.1 of Halocaridina rubra. Taxonomy (NCBI): domain Eukaryota; kingdom Metazoa; phylum Arthropoda; class Malacostraca; order Decapoda; family Atyidae; genus Halocaridina; species Halocaridina rubra. The sequence continues at coordinate 117,813 of JAXCGZ010015233.1, read as the reverse complement.
TCTTTTATAGTACCCATTTTAACTACTTTACATTTTTCAACATTAAATTCCATTTGCCATTTGTCCGACCATTCAGATAATCTATTTAGATCTTCCTGTAAAGCATGAATGTCTTCTTTTCCATTTATAGTTCTACCTATTTTAGTGTCGTCTGCGAATTTACTTAGGTTACTACTGATATCCGACTCCAGATCATTTAGATATACGATGAATAATAGAGGACCCAGTACCGAGCCTTGTGGTACCCCGCTAGTAACCGAGCCCCACTCTGATTTCTCTCCATTTATGCAAACCCTCTGTTTTCTGTCTTTTAACCATTGTTTGATCCATCTGAGAACAGCTCCTCCTATACCATGAGCTTCCAGCTTTTTAACTAATCTTTTGTGAGGAATTCTATCAAAAGCTTTGCTAAAATCTAGATATATTGTATCATATTCTTTGCCACAATCTACTGCCTCGTAAACTTCTGAATAAAAAGACAGTAAGTTTGTAAGGCACGAAAAACCCTTAAGAAACCCGTGTTGTGAAAGTTTTATCAGTCTGTGTAATTCTAGATGTGCCCTTATTTTATTTGCAATTATGGATTCTAGAATCTTACCCACTGTTGACGTTAAACTTACCGGCCTATAATTATTCTTTTTAACTCGTTCTCCTTTTTTAAATATTGGTACCACATCTGCCAATTTCCACTCCATGGGTACCGATCTTAATTTTATTGAATTATTAAATAATGCAGTTAGTGGACAACTAAGCTCTTCCTTGCATTCCTTTAATATTCTAGCATATATTCCATCAGGTCCCGGTGATTTATGAGCCTTTAATTTATCTATTTCTTTTATTACCTCCTCTCTCGTAATATTTATTGAACTAAGTATTTTATCGGGACAGTCTCTGTAAATGGATTCTACTTCCGGAATATTTTCCAAGTTTTCATTGGTAAATACAGATAAGAAATAATCATTTAAACATGTACACATCACTTTATCGTCATCTGTGATATGGCCATTGGCTACTTCAATTGGTCTGACTTTTTCCTTAAATTTTGTTTGATAATGTTGATAAAACCCTTTAGGATTTTCTTTAGCTTCTCCTGCTATTCTGACTTCGTATTTTCTTTTAGAATCTCTAACTATCTTTTTAACTTCCCTGTTTAACTGTATATATTGCTGCCTCACATGCTCTTCACCTCTTTTTAGTTTCCTGTATATTCCTCTTTTAATACCTATAAGATTCTTTATTCTATTGTTCATCCATTTAGGGTCATTTTTTCTTGATCTGCAATGTTTCATGGGAATATAGTCTCTCTGACTATTCTTAAGAGTCATGACAAAATTGTTATATTCCTCATCCAAATTTATATTAACTGACGGACTGCTGTTCTTTCCTGTGAGAGAATTTAATGTATTGATCTTATCTTGTGATAATCCTTGGCATGTGGTACCCAAATTTAGGGGTAATCCGCTACCTGCGACCTGACCTGCTGGATTAACTACCCACATCTGTACCCCAGAAATCCCTTCCCATACCTCATTAGATAATTTAGTTTTTTAGCCCTCAAAATCTCCTGCTCTAAAGTTTGGAACAATATTCTTATTTTCCTTTATAGTTTCTTTGAAAATTATGTTAAATCTAATGGAATCATGGTCACTGTTGCCCAATTTTTCACCAACTTCTAAATTTGTAACCATATTCTCTCTATTACTAAGAACTAAATCTAGTGTATTCACCCCCCGTGTTGCTTCAAGTACATGCTGAGAAAGGAAATTGTCTTCTACTACTTCCAAAAACCCCTTAGAGCTACTATCACCTGTTATGGTTTCCCAGTTAATATGTCTAAAATTAAAATCGCCTACAATGCAAACTCTATTTGACCTGGTCACTTTAGAAATTTCATCATATATAACTTGCGACTCTTGTGAGTAGTAGTCTTAAGCCAAGAGAGCAATGCACAGCAGTCAGAAATAAAGCAAACAGAATTTTAGGATTTATCTCAAGAAGCGTTAGCAATAGGACGGAAAAAGTTCTTTTGCAGCTCTATCTTGCATTAGTTAGGCCCCATTTAGATTATGCTGTGCAATTCTGGTCACCCTATTATAGAATGGAAATTGAATCCTTGGAGAGAGTGCAACGAAGAATGACCAAGATGATACACAATATCAGAAATCTACCATATGAGGACAGATTAAAAAAACTTAATCTACATTCTCTAGAGAGGCGAAGAGTTAGGGGGGATATGATTGAAGTGTATAAATGGTTTAAAGGGATAAACAAGGGAGATATTAATAAAGTTTTAAAAATTCATGATCAAACCAGAACTCGTAATAATGGATTTAAGCTTGATAAATTTAGGTTCAGAAGGGAAATTGGTAAAAATTGGTTTGGTAATAGAGTAGCTGATGCATGGAACAAGCTTCCTAGTAGGATAGTAAATGCCAATACCTTAGACACCTTCAAATGTAGATTAGATAGACATATGACAGAGGTAGGGTGGGTATGAATAGGTTAGTGCTTATTAGAAAAATCATAAAAAGAAAAACAGATTAAATAAGTAGAGTAGAATAGAATAGGTTAGACATGCTGAAAATACAATTAAAAAATGGAGCTGCCTCGTGTGTGCCAGTAGGCATGTTGCAGTGTCCTCTATTCTTATGTTCTTATGTTCTTATGTTCTTATGTTCTTATGTTCTGTCTATCATACCAGCCAATACCGAGACACCTGAATTAGAAAGATGCACTCCATCCCTTGCATACATATGCTTACGACTAGTGAAGTGATCCCACCCGTCTATAAAACCTATATTATTCTCCCGACAGAAGACTTTCATCCTAGCATTTACTCTTATAGCTCGAGACCACCACTCTGAACTTTGGCTAAGCCTATTGAGAATAAGAACATAAGAACATAAGAATAGAGGACACTGCAACATGCCTACTGGCGCACACGAGGCAGCTCCATTTTTGAATTGTATTTTCAGCATGTCTAACCTATTCTATTCTACTCTACTTATTTATTCTGTTTTTCTTTTTATGATTTTTCTAATAAGCACTAACCTATTCATACCTACCCTACCTCTGTCATATGTCTATCTAATCTACATTTGAAGGTGTCTAAGGTATTGGCATTTACTATCCTACTAGGAAGCTTGTTCCATGCATCAGCTACTCTATTACCAAACCAATTTTTACTAATTTCCCTTCTGAACCTAAATTTATCAAGCTTAAATCCATTATTACGAGTTCTGGTTTGATCATGAATTTTTAAAACTTTATTAATATCTCCCTTGTTAATCCCTTTAAACCATTTATACACTTCAATCATATCCCCCCTAACTCTTCGCCTCTCTAGAGAATGTAGATTAAGTTTTTTTAATCTGTCCTCATATGGTAGATTTCTGATATTGTGTATCATCTTGGTCATTCTTCGTTGCACTCTCTCCAAGGATTCAATTTCCATTCTATAATAGGGTGACCAGAATTGCACAGCATAATCTAAATGGGGCCTAACTAATGCAAGATAGAGCTGCAAAATAACTTTTTCCGTCCTATTGCTGACGCTTCTTGAGATAAATCCTAAAATTCTGTTTGCTTTATTTCTGACTGCTGTGCATTGCTCTCTTGGCTTAAGACTACTACTCACAAGAACTCCCAAATCCCTTTCACACTGAGAACTCATGATTTCATGGTTATTTAGCTTATAACTAGTATTGTCTTTTATAGTACCCATTTTAACTACTTTACATTTTTCAACATTAAATTCCATTTGCCATTTGTCCGGCCATTCAGATAATCTATTTAGATCTTCCTGTAAAGCATGAATGTCTTCTTTTCCATTTATAGTTCTACCTATTTTAGTGTCGTCTGCGAATTTACTTAGGTTACTACTGATATCCGAATCCAGATCATTTAGATATACGATAAATAATAGAGGACCCAGTACCGAGCCTTGTGGTACCCCGCTTGTAACCGAGCCCCACTCTGATTTCTCTCCATTTATGCAAACCCTCTGTTTTCTGTCTTTTAACCATTGTTTGATCCATCTGAGCACAGCTCCTCCTATACCATGAGCTTCCAGCTTTTTAACTAATCTTTTGTGAGGAACTCTATCAAAAGCTTTGCTAAAATCTAGATATATTGTATCATATTCTTTGCCACAATCTACTGCCTCGTAAACTTCTGAATAAAAAGACAGTAAGTTTGTAAGGCACGAAAAACCCTTAAGAAACCCGTGTTGTGAAAGTTTTATCAGTCTGTGTAATTCTAGATGTGCCCTTATTTTATTTGCAATTATGGATTCTAGAATCTTACCCACTGTTGACGTTAAACTTACCGGCCTATAATTATTCTTTTTAACACGTTCTCCTTTTTTAAATATTGGTACCACATCTGCCAATTTCCACTCCATGGGTACCGATCCTAATTTTATTGAATTATTAAATAATGCAGTTAGAGGACAACTAAGCTCTTCCTTGCATTCCTTTAATATTCTAGCATATATTCCATCAGGTCCCGGAGATTTATGAGCCTTTAATTTATCTATTTCTTTTATTACCTCCTCTCTCGTAATATTTATTGAACTAAGTATATTATCGGGACTGTCTCTGTAAATGGATTCTACTTCCGGAATATTTTCCAAGTTTTCATTTGTAAATACAGATAAGAAATAATCATTTAAACATGTACACATCACTTTATTGTCATCTGTGATATGGCCATTGGCTACTTCAATTGGTCCGACTTTTTCCTTAAATTTTGTTTGATAATGTTGATAAAACCCTTTAGGATTTTCTTTAGCTTCTCCTGCTATTCGAACTTCGTATTTTCTTTTCGACTCTCTAACTATCTTTTTAACTTCCCTGTTTAACTTAATATATTGCTGCCTCACCTGCTCTTCACCTCTTTTTAGTTTCCTGTAAATTCCTCTTTTAATACCTATAAGATTCTTTATTCTATTGTTCATCCATTTAGGGTCATTTTTTCTTGATCTGAAATGTTTCATGGGAATATAGTCTCTCTGACTATTCTTAAGAGTCATGACAAAATTGTTATATTCCTCATCCAAATTTATATTAACTGACGGACTGCTGTTCTTTCCTGTGAGAGAATTTAATGTATTGATCTTATCTTGTGATAATCCTTGGCATGTGGTACCCAAATTTCGGGGTAATCCGCTACCTGCGACCTGACCTGCTGGATTAACTACCCACATCTGTACCCCAGAAATCCCTTCCCATACCTCATTAGATAATTTAGTTTTTAAGCCCTCAAAATCTCCTGCTCTAAAGTTTGGAACAATATTCTTATTTTCCTTTATAGTTTCCTTGAAAATTATGTTAAATCTAATGGAATCATGGTCACTGTTGCCCAATTTTTCACCAACTTCTAAATTTGTAACCATATTCTCTCTATTACTAAGAACTAAATCTAGTGTATTCACCCCCCGTGTTGCTTCATGTACATGCTGAGAAAGGAAATTGTCTTCTACTTCTTCCAAAAACTCCTTAGAGCTACTATCACCTGTTATGGTTTCCCAGTTAATATGACTAAAATTAAAATCGCCTACAATGCAAACTCTATTTGACCTGCTCACTTTAGAAATTTCATCGTATATAACTTGCGACTCTATATTATCTAGATCAGGTGGTCTGTAGACTACTCCTACAACTAGACTTTCTATATTATTTTTAATTTCAACCCATAAGGTTTCTGAATTTAGATTTGCCTTAATTCCAGACTTAATGCAGCTTCTGAGGCTATCTTTAATATACATAATTACCCCTCCCCCTCTTTTATCTGCACTACGATCAGCATTATAAAGTTTATATCCTGTAATTATGTACTCAGCTTTGAGGTGTTTGCTTTCTAATTTAATCCAACTTTCACTAATGCATATTATATCCGGTCTCTCACTACATACTATGGCTCTCAGTTCTTCTATCTTGTTACCTAAACTACGGCTATTTGTATAATATACTTTTAAACTTTCTCTAGCTTCACCCTTCTTGTGGCTATTCTTTTTGTTAATATTTGTTCTATGTAACAAATGGTTCTTATCCTTAGACTCCCAGTTATTTGACCCACTATTTACTGAACCCTTACTGACTAATTTCTCTGCACAAGTATTAATCATTTCATTATTTGTGTCTAACAAAACCCCCCTACCTCTCTGTCTATCATACCAGCCAATACCGAGACACCTGAATTAGAAAGATGCACTCCATCCCTTGCATACATATGCTTACGACTACACACATCACAGGAACTGCACCCCTTTTCCTGATCTTATCCAGGGCTTGTCTCTACAACCTAATCAGCTCTTCACTTCTACCATCCTGCACGTCATTTCCCCCAGCTATCAAACAAACAACATCTTTTTTCTCAATCCAGCTATTTATTGACTCACCCACCTTCTTCATACCTGCTCCAGGAAAAAAAATATTTTCCTCTAACTTTATGCCTGAGTTTCCTGTCTACATATCTGCATAGTGAATCCCCTACAATTACCAAAGAACGAGACTTATCCGGAGGATGGGTTACTCCGACCTTGGGAAACTTACCTAGGCTCTTGACCTGAGAGCTTTTCCCACTTCCATTTCTACGATCGCTAGTACACCTATCTGACTCTATGGGTCCTGAAGAATTACTGACGCCACTGTCACATTCATCTCTAAGTGAACTAAATGAATTAGCAACTTGTAGTCTAAAAGTATCGTTTTTCTTAAGAACCATCTTCGTTGAACCCTTATTCCCAACTTTCCAGTCGTCTTCTCTATTTGATTGTCCCTTCCTGGTTAACACCTCTACCTTACCTCTCAGATCCCTGTTCTCCTCAGCTAAGGATCTGACCTCCTGCCTGACTGCGGCCAACTCATTTCTTAAATTAAAAATGAGTCTGCTTGCGTCAGACGAGGACAGATCCCCAGCACAGCCACAAACAGCACCAACAACGACACCACCACCAACACCACTACCACTAACACCGCCAGCACAAAGAACACCACCACTCTCCATTGTACTAAGTATGGACAAGACTAGAGCTACTGGAAGCACGTCCTCACTGGATGAACCCAGGAATATTCATTATTATTCATGCTAAGCATCTTACTCATATGATATTCATTTTCCCACCCTATTTGGGGTGCTTAATTTTCAAAATTATATCATTTTGTATACTCTTTGGTCTTTAACATATATATATATATATATATATATATATATATATATATATATATATATATATATATATATATAATTTTTATTTTTATTTTTTTTTTTACCCCTACCGGGACTCGAACATAGGACTTATAATTACTAAGTCAAGGCGCTACCAACTACACACCACAGAAGGTTAAAAGAAATCTGACCTTATAGCTTATATCTGCTATACTTAGGAATGAACTCATTCTATCTGAATGCCACTATGTTCATATTACAGATTCCCCAACCTCACTCGTGGCTTAATTTTCGCGTTTAATTCAATTCCCAATCTCATTCGGGCTATACAATAACCAATTAAGCACATTACCTACCTCACATTTTTATTGAAAGTGGCAGCAACATTTACAAAGGGATTTTTGGAAAATTTCTCATAAGTATTGGAGTCATTAAGGAGTTACATAGCTTTAACTATATAACCTTATTTATTGTATAATAGTTATTGGGATAATGCCTGGGGTACCTTTGAAGAATTTTTAGCACAATTAAATAGATTAGTTCCTTCCATTAAATTTAAAGTAGAATGGGAAAACGAAAACCAAATACCTTTCCTTGATGTCCTCATTGTTAGAGATCGTTTGGGTTACAACTTTAAAGTCTA
>JAXCGZ010015233.1:90000-105000 GCA_037179515.1 Halocaridina rubra | reverse complement strand
AAATTTTGTTTGATAATGTTGATAAAACCCTTTAGGATTTTCTTTAGCTTCTCCTGCTATTCTAACTTCGTATTTTCTTTTCGACTCTCTATCTTTTTAACTTCCCTGTTTAATTGTATATATTGCTGCCTCGTCTGCTCTTCACCTCTTTTTAGTTTCCTGTATATTCCTCTTTTAATACCTATAAGATTCTTTATTCTATTGTTCATCCATTTAGGGTCATTTTTTCTTGATCTGCAATGTTTCATAAGAACATAAGAACATAAGAATAGAGGACACTGCAACATGCCTACTGGCACACACGAGGCAGCTCCATTTTTGAATTGTATTTTCAGCATGTCTAACCTATTCTATTCTACTCTACTTATTTATTCTGTTTTTCTTTTTATGACTTTTCTAATAAGCACTAACCTATTCATACCCACCCTACCTCTGTCATATGTCTATCTAATCTACATTTGAAGGTGTCTAAGGTATTGGCATTTACTATCATACTAGGAAGCTTGTTCCATGCATCAGCTACTCTATTACCAAACCAATTTTTACCAATTTCCCTTCTGAACCTAAATTTATCAAGCTTAAATCCATTATTACGAGTTCTGGTTTGATCATGAATTTTTAAAACTTTATTAATATCTCCCTTGTTAATCCCTTTAAACCATTTATACACTTCAATCATATCCCCCCTAACTCTTCGCCTCTCTAGAGAATGTAGATTAAGTTTTTTTAATCTGTCCTCATATGGTAGATTTCTGATATTGTGTATCATCTTGGTCATTCTTCGTTGCACTCTCTCCAAGGATTCAATTTCCATTCTATAATAGGGTGACCAGAATTGCACAGCATAATCTAAATGGGGCCTAACTAATGCAAGATAGAGCTGCAAAATAACTTTTTCCGTCCTATTGCTGACGCTTCTTGAGATAAATCCTAAAATTCTGTTTGCTTTATTTCTGACTGCTGTGCATTGCTCTCTTGGCTTAAGACTACTACTCACAAGAACTCCCAAATCCCTTTCACACTGAGAACTCATGATTTCATGGTTATTTAGCTTATAACTAGTATTGTCTTTTATAGTACCCATTTTAACTACTTTACATTTTTCAACATTAAATTCCATTTGCCATTTGTCCGACCATTCAGATAATCTATTTAGATCTTCCTGTAAAGCATGAATGTCTTCTTTTCCATTTATAGTTCTACCTATTTTAGTGTCGTCTGCGAATTTACTTAGGTTACTACTGATATCCGAATCCAGATCATTTAGATATACGATGAATAATAGAGGACCCAGTACAGAGCCTTGTGGTACCCCGCTTGTAACCGAGCCCCACTCTGATTTCTCTCCATTTATGCAAACCCTCTGTTTTCTGTCTTTTAACCATTGTTTGATCCATCTGAGAACAGCTCCTCCTATACCATGAGCTTCCAGCTTTTTAACTAATCTTTTGTGAGGAACTCTATCAAAAGCTTTGCTAAAATCTAGATATATTGTATCATATTCTTTGCCACAATCTACTGCCTCGTAAACTTCTGAATAAAAAGACAGTAAGTTTGTAAGGCACGAAAAACCCTTAAGAAACCCGTGTTGTGAAAGTTTTATCAGTCTGTGTAATTCTAGATGTGCCCTTATTTTATTTGCAATTATGGATTCTAGAATCTTACCCACTGTTGACGTTAAACTAACCGGCCTATAATTATTCTTTTTAACCCGTTCTCCTTTTTTAAATATTGGTACCACATCTGCCAATTTCCACTCCATGGGTACCGATCCTAATTTTATTGAATTATTAAATAATGCAGTTAGAGGACAACTAAGCTCTTCCTTGCATTCCTTTAATATTCTAGCATATATTCCATCAGGACCCGGAGATTTATGAGCCTTTAATTTATCTATTTCTTTTATTACCTCCTCTCTCGTAATATTTATTGAATTAAGTATATTATCGGGACTGTCTCTGTAAATGGATTCTACTTCCGGAATATTTTCCAAGTTTTCATTTGTAAATACAGATAAGAAATAATCATTTAAACATGTACACATCACTTTATCGTCATTTCATGGGAATATAGTCTCTCTGACTATTCTTAAGAGTCATGACAAAATTGTTATATTCCTCATCCAAATTTATATTAACTGACGGACTGCTGTTCTTTCCTGTGAGAGAATTTAATGTATTGATCTTATCTTGTGATAATCCTTGGCATGTGGTACCCAAATTTCGGGGTAATCCGCTACCTGCGACCTGACCTGCTGGATTAACTACCCACATCTGTACCCCAGAAATCCCTTCCCATACCTCATTAGATAATTTAGTTTTTTAGCCCTCAAAATCTCCTGCTCTAAAGTTTGGAACAATATTCTTATTATCCTTTATAGTTTCTTTGAAAATTATGTTAAATCTAATGGAATCATGGTCACTGTTGCCCAATTTTTCACCAACTTCTAAATTTGTAACCATATTCTCTCTATTACTAAGAACTAAATCTAGTGTATTCACCCCCGTGTTGCTTCAAGTACATGCTGAGAAAGGAAATTGTCTTCTACTACTTCCAAAAACCCCTTAGAGCTACTATCACCTGTTATGGTTTCCCAGTTAATATTTCTAAAATTAAAATCGCCTACAATGCAAACTCTATTTGACCTGGTCACTTTAGAAATTTCATCATATATAACTTGCGACTCTTGTGAGTAGTTGTCTTAAGCCAAGAGAGCAATGCACAGCAGTCAGAAATAAAGCAAACAGAATTTTAGGATTTATCTCAAGAAGCGTTAGCAATAGGACGGAAAAAGTTCTTTTGCAGCTCTATCTTGCATTAGTTAGGCCCCATTCAGATTATGCTGTGCAATTCTGGTCACCCTATTATAGAATGGAAATTGAATCCTTGGAGAGAGTGCAGCGAAGAATGACCAAGATGATACACAATATCAGAAATCTACCATATGAGGACAGATTAAAAAAACTTAATCTACATTCTCTAGAGAGGCGAAGAGTTAGGGGGGATATGATTGAAGTGTATAAATGGTTTAAAGGGATAAACAAGGGAGATATTAATAAAGTTTTAAAAATTCATGATCAAACCAGAACTCGTAATAATGGATTTAAGCTTGATAAATTTAGGTTCAGAAGGGAAATTTGTAAAAATTGGTTTGGTAATAGAGTAGCTGATGCATGGAACAAGCTTCCTAGTAGGATAGTAAATGCCAATGCCTTAGACACCTTCAAATGTAGATTAGATAGACATATGACAGAGGTAGGGTGGGTATGATAGGTTAGTGCTTATTAGAAAAATCATAAAAAGAAAAATAGAATAAATAAGTAGAGTAGAATAGAATAGGTTAGACATGCTGAAAATACAATTAAAAAATGGAGCTGCCTCGTGTGTGCCAGTAGGCATGTTGCAGTGTCCTCTATTCTTATGTTCTTATGTTCTTAAATTGTCTAGATCAGGTGGTCTGTAGACTACTCCTACAACTAGACTTTCTATATTATTTTTAATTTCAACCCATAAGGTTTCTGAATTTAGATTTGTCTTAATTCCAGACTTAATGCAACTTCTGAGGCTATCTTTAATATACATAATTACCCCTCCCCCTCTTTTATCTGCACTACGATCAGCATTATGAAGTTTATATCCTGTAATTATGTACTCAGATTTAAGGTGTTTGCTTTCTAAATTAATCCAACTTTCACTAATGCATATTATATCCGGTCTCTCACTACATACTATGGCTCTCAGTTCTTCTATCTTGTTACCTAAACTACGGCTATTTGTATAATATACTTTTAAACTTTCTCTAGCTTCACCCTTCTTGTGGCTATTCTTTTTGTTAATATTTGTTCTATGTAACAAATGGTTCTTATCCTTAGACTCCCAGTTATTTGACCCACTATTTACTGAACCCTTACTGACTAATTTCTCTGCACAAGTATTAATCATTTCATTATTTGTGTCTAACAGAACCCCCCTACCTCTCTGTCTAGCATACCAGCCAATACCGAGACACCTGAATTAGAAAGATGCACTCCATCCATTGCATACATATGCTTACGACTAGTGAAGTGATCCCACCCGTCTATAAAACCTATATTATTCTCCCGACAGAAGACTTTCATCCTAGCATTTACTCCTATAGCTCGAGACCACCACTCTGAACTTTGGCTAAGCCTAGGGAGAATACCACACATCACAGGAACTGCACCCCTTTTCCTGATCTTATCCAGGGCTTGTCTATACAACCTAATCAGCTCTTCACTTCTACCATCCTGCACGTCATTTCCCCCAGCTATCAAACAAACAACATCTTTTTTCTCAATCCAGCTATTTATTGACTCACCCACCTTCTTCATACCTGCTCCAGGAAAAAAAATATTTTCCTCTAACTTTATGCCTGAGTTTCCTGTCTACATATCTGCATAGTGAATCCCCTACAATTACCAAAGAACGAGACTTATCCGGAGGATGGGTTACTCCGACCTTGGGAGACTTACCTAGGCTCTTGACCTGAGAGCTTTTCCCACTTCCATTTTTCCTATCGCTAGTACACCTATCTGACTCTATGGGTCCTGAAGAATTACTGCCGCCACTGTCACATTCATCTCTAAGTGAACTAAATGAATTAGCAACTTGTAGTCTAAAAGTATCGTTTTTCTTAGGAACCATCCTCGTTGAACCCTTATTCCCAACTTTCCAGTCGTCTTCTCTATTCGATTGTCCCTTCCTGGTTAACACCTCTACCTTACTTCTCAGATCCCTGTTCTCCTCAGGTAAGGATCTGACCTCCTGCCTGACTGCGGCCAACTCATATCTTAATTTAAAAATGAGTCTGCTTGCGTCAGACGAGGACAAATCCCCAGCACAGCCACAAACAGCACCAACAACGACACCACCACCAACACCACTACCACTAACACCGCCAGCACAAAGAACACCACCACTCTCCATTGTACTAAGTATGGACAAGACTAGAGCTACTGGAAGCACGTTCTCACTGGATGAACCCAGGAATATTCATTATTATTCATGCTAAGCATCTTACTCATATGATATTCATTTTCCCACCCTATTTGGGGTGCTTAATTTTCAAAATTATATCATTTTGTATACTCTTTGGTCTTTAACATATATATATATTATATATATATATATATATATATATATATATATATATATATATATATATATATATATATATATATATAATTTTTATTTTTTTATTTTTTTTTTACCCCTACCGGGACTCGAACATAGGACTTATAATTACTAAGTCAAGGCGCTACCAACTACACACCACAGAAGGTTAAAAGAAATCTGACCTTATAGCTTATATCTGCTATACTTAGGAATGAACTCATTCTATCTGAATGCCACTATGTTCATATTACAGATTCCCCAACCTCACTCGTGGCTTAATTTTCGCGTTTAATTCAATTCCCAATCTCATGTGGGCTATACAATAACCAATTAAGCACATTACCAACCTCACATTTTTATTGAAAGTGGCAGCAACATTTACAAAGGGATTTTTGGAAAATTTCTCATATGTATTGGAGTCATTAAGGAGTTACATAGCTTTACCTATATAACCTTATTTATTGTATAATAGTTATTGGGATAATGCCTGGGGTACCTTTGACGAATTTTTAGCACAATTAAATAGATTAGTTCCTTCCATTAAATTTAAAGTAGAATGGGAAAACGAAAACCAAATACCTTTCCTTGATGTCCTCATTGTTAGAGATCCTTTGGGTTACAACTTTAGAGTCTATAGAAAATCCACCCACTCTGCGTCTTATGTGCACTTTTATAGCTATCATGAAGAAAAACCAAAATTAGGTATAGCTTCGAATTTATTCCTTAGAACCCTCCGAGTTTGCAACACTAATTATTTAGAACATGAAATTCAAACGGTTTATTCTCAGCTTGACCAACTTTGTTATCCTCCCTTTTTCTTAGACAAAGCTCTGCAGAAAGCTAAACAGCTTTTTTACAATCCTCAAAGAACCCCTAAAGAGAATAATTTCAACAAAATCCTCCATCCTTTTCACCAAAAGCTAGGCGTCATATATGATACCTTAGGTAAACAGTCCCCATTCACTTTTAACTATCCCATCACTTTAAGAAAAGAATTAGTTAACGTTAGCCAAAACAAAAAAGAAGTTAATGCAGGAGTATACCAAATAAGCTGTAATGATTGCAATAGAGTGTAAATAGGACAAACAGGCAGCTCTCTATCCCAGAGAGTCTTAGAACGCAAGAGAGCAGTAAGATATAATCGAGAAAATTCGGCCCTTTTTACCCACATCAATGAACATAGTCATCGAATTGATTGGAGTGGTGCCACTATACGATTTAAAAGTACTTGTCAATTCAAACGGAAAATTGTGGAATCTTCCCTCATTGAAATGAAGGATAATTTCAATCTATCGGGGGGGCAATGGACCCCTGACATAATTGATAAAGCCCTCCTGAAGCGCTGCCTCAACGAAATTACCCCTCAATATAAATCCCCAACCACACTGTATTCGTTATTGTGTATTTTAATTTTATTAGCATATATTATATATGGATATCATTATGTCTGCTTTTGTATATGGGGATGTGTACAGATGTTGTTTTTTGTATATATCTTTATGTGGATATTTACTAATGTTATCATTTTTTTTAATTATAAGTATTTTTGGGGGGTTATCTTCTTTCAGATCTATAATCATTTTAAGGATTAACATTTTTCTTTGTTAATGACTTAATGATCTTGGCAGCTTCTTTGATTGAAGTTAATTCGTTTGGGTTAGGCCTGTCCTATTATCATAAAAAAATTTTAATCCCTCAGGTTTCATGAGTCCTTTTGTAAATGTTTCCTCCACCTTTGTTATTTTTTCTCAGTTGTGCTTGAGAAGGGATCCAGTTAGGATCCTAAATATATCATTGTTTTATAAGTTTTGTTTCACTGATAGGCTTCCTTACTATTTAGTGCTGTATGCTAACTGTTTGTACTTATATATATATATATATATATATATATATATATATATATATATATATATATATATATATATATATATATATATATATATATATATATATATACATATATAAATATATGTTTCGGTTTTATGTCGCGGACTCCCTTTTCTGCCAAGGGCTAGGACGGTTGCCTTCTTGCTAAAGACTTGTTTTGCCGGTTGTAATCGTTACCCTGAGTGCATGCCCTTGCTAACCTCAGACCGTGACGGGGCGCGAACCCTCGACCTGACGCCTCAGAATCGAGGACGCTACCGATTGAGCCACGGCGACTACATATATATATATATATATATATATATATATATATATATATATATATATATATATATATATATATATATATATATATATATATATATATATATATATATATATATATATATATATATATATGTATATATATATATGTATATATATATATATATATATATATATATATATATATATATATATATATATATATATATATATATATATATATATATATATATATATATATATATATATATATATATATATATATATATATATATATATATATATATATATAAGAACATAAGAACATGAGAATAGAGGACACTGCAACATGCCTACTGGCACACACGTGGCAGCTCCATTTTTGAATTGTATTTTCAGCATGTCTAACCTATTCTATTCTACTCTACTTATTTATTCTATTTTTCTGTTTATGATTTTTCTAATAAGCACTAACCTATTCATACCCACCCTACCTCTGTCATATGTCTATCTAATCTACATTTGAAGGTGTCTAAGGTATTGGCATTTACTATCCTACTAGGAAGCTTGTTCCATGCATCAGCTACTCTATTACCAAACTAATTTTTACCAATTTCCCTTCTGAACCTAAATTTATCAAGCTTAAATAAGAACATAAGAACATAAGAACATAAGAACATAAGAACATAAGAATAGAGGACACTGCAACATGCCTACTGGCACACACGAGGCAGCTCCATTTTTGAATTGTATTTTCAGCATGTCTAACCTATTCTATTCTACTCTACTTATTTATTCTGTTTTTCTTTTTATGATTTTTCTAATAAGCACTAACCTATTCATACCCACCCTACCTCTGTCATATGTCTATCTAATCTACATTTGAAGGTGTCTAAGGTATTGGCATTTACTATCCTACTAGGAAGCTTGTTCCATGCATCAGCTACTCTATTACCAAACTAATTTTTACCAATTTCCCTTCTGAACCTAAATTTATCAAGCTTAAATAAGAACATAAGAACATAAGAACATAAGAACATAAGAACATAAGAATAGAGGACACTGCAACATGCCTACTGGCACACACGAGGCAGCTCCATTTTTGAATTGTATTTTCAGCATGTCTAACCTATTCTATTCTACTCTACTTATTTATTCTGTTTTTCTTTTTATGATTTTTCTAATAAGCACTAACCTATTCATACCCACCCTACCTCTGTCATATGTCTATCTAATCTACATTTGAAGGTGTCTAAGGTATTGGCATTTACTATCCTACTAGGAAGCTTGCTCCATGCATCAGCTACTCTATTACCAAACCAATTTTTACCAATTTCCCTTCTGAACCTAAATTTATCAAGTTTAAATCCATTATTACGAGTTCTGGTTTGATCATGAATTTTTAAAACTTTATTAATATCTCCCTTGTTAATCTTTTGTGAGGAACTCTATCAAAAGCTTTGCTAAAATCTAGATATATTGTATCATATTCTTTGCCACAATCTACTGCCTCGTAAACTTCTGAATAAAAAGACAGCAAGTTTGTAAGGCACGAAAAACCCTTTAGAAACCCGTGTTGTGAAAGTTTTATCAGTCTGTGTAATTCTAGATGTGCCCTTATTTTATTTGCAATTATGGATTCTAGAATCTTACCCACTGTTGACGTTAAACTTACCGGCCTATAATTATTCTTTTCCACTCGTTCTCCTTTTTTAAATATTAGTACCACATCTGCCAATTTCCTCTCCATGGGGACCGATCCTAATTTTATTGAATTATTAAATAATGCAGTTAGTGGACAACTAAGCTCTTCCTTGCATTCCTTTAATATTCTAGCATATATTCCATCAGGTCCCGGAGATTTATGAGCCTTTAATTTATCTATTTCTTTTATTACCTCCTCTCTCGTAATATTTATTGAACTAAGTATATTATCGGGACTGTCTCTGTAAATGGATTCTACTTCCGGAATATTTTCCAAGTTTTCATTGGAAAATACAGATAAGAAATAATCATTTAAACATGTACACATCACTTTATCGTCATCTGTGATATGGCCATTGGCTACTTCAATTGGTCCGACTTTTTCATAAGAACATAAGAACATAAGAATAGAGGACACTGCAACATGCCTACTGGCACACACGAGGCAGCTCCATTTTTGAATTGTATTTTCAGCATGTCTAACCTATTCTATTCTACTCTTCTTATTTATTCTATTTTTCTTTTTATGATTTTTCTAATAAGCACTAACCTATTCATACCCACCCTACCTCTGTCATATGTCTATCTAATCTACATTTGAAGGTGTCTAAGGTATTGGCATTTACTATCATACTAGGAAGCTTGTTCCATGCATCAGCTACTCTATTACCAAACCAATTTTTACCAATTTCCCTTCTGAACCTAAATTTATCAAGCTTAAATCCATTATTACGAGTTCTGGTTTGATCATGAATTTTTAAAACTTTATTAATATCTCCCTTGTTAATCCCCTTAAACCATTTATACACTTCAATCATATCCCCCCTAACTCTTCGCCTCTCTAGAAAATGTAGATTAAGTTTTTTTAATCTGTCCTCATATGGTAGATTTCTGATATTGTGTATCATCTTGGTCATTCTTCGCTGCTCTCTCTCCAAGGATTCAATTTCCATTCTATAATAGGGTGACCAGAATTGCACAGCATAATCTAAATGGGGCCTAACTAATGCAAGATAGAGCTGCAAAATAACTTTTTCCATCCTATTGCTAACGCTTCTTGAGATAAATCCTAAAATTCTGTTTGCTTTATTTCTGACTGCTGTGCATTGCTCTCTTGGCTTAAGACTACTACTCACAAGAACTCCCAAATCCCTTTCACACTGAGAACTCATGATTTCATGGTTATTTAGCTTATAACTAGTATTGTCTTTTATAGTACCCATTTTAACTACTTTACATTTTTCAACATTAAATTCCATTTGCCATTTGTCCGACCATTCAGATAATCTATTTAGATCTTCCTGTAAAGCATGAATGTCTTCTTTTCCATTTATAGTTCTACCTATTTTAGTGTCGTCTGCGAATTTACTTAGGTTACTACTGATATCCGAATCCAGATCATTTAGATATACGATGAATAATAGGGGACCCAGTACCGAGCCTTGTGGTACCCCGCTAGTAACCGAGCCCCACTCTGATTTCTCTCCATTTATGCAAACCCTCTGTTTTCTGTCTTTTAACCATTGTTTGATCCATCTGAGCACAGCTCCTCCTATACCATGAGCTTCCAGCTTTTTAACTAATCTTTTGTGAGGAACTCTATCAAAAGCTTTGCTAAAATCTAGATATATTGTATCATATTCTTTGCCACAATCTACTGCCTCGTAAACTTCTGAATAAAAAGACAGTAAGTTTGTAAGGCACGAAAAACCCTTAAGAAACCCGTGTTGTGAAAGTTTTATCAGTCTGTGTAATTCTAGATGTGCCCTTATTTTATTTGCAATTATGGATTCTAGAATCTTACCCACTGTTGACGTTAAACTTACCGGCCTATAATTATTCTTTTTAACACGTTCTCCTTTTTTAAATATTGGTACCACATCTGCCAATTTCCACTCCATGGGTACCGATCCTAATTTTATTGAATTATTAAATAATGCAGTTAGAGGACAACTAAGCTCTTCCTTGCATTCCTTTAATATTCTAGCATATATTCCATCAGGTCCCGGAGATTTATGAGCCTTTAATTTATCTATTTCTTTTATTACCTCCTCTCTCGTAATATTTATTGAGCTAAGTATATTATCGGGACTGTCTCTGTAAATGGATTCTACTTCCGGAATATTTTCCAAGTTTTCATTTGTAAATACAGATAAGAAATAATCATTTAAACATGTACACATCACTTTATCGTCATCTGTGATATGGCCATTGGCTACTTCATTTGGTCCGACTTTTTCCTTAAATTTTGTTTGATAATGTTGATAAAACCATTTAGGATTTTCTTTAGCTTCTCCTGCTATTCTAACTTCGTATTTTCTTTTCGACTCTATAACTATCTTTTTAACTTCCCTGTTTAACTGTATATATTGCTGCCTCACCTGCTCTTCACCTCTTTTTAGTTTCCTGTATATTCCTCTTTTAATACCTATAAGATTCTTTATTCTATTGATCATCCATTTAGGGTCATTTTTTCTTGATCTGCAATGTTTCATGGGAATATAGTCTCTCTGACTATTCTTAAGAGTCATGACAAAATTTTTATATTCCTCATCCAAATTTATATTAACTGACGGACTGCTGTTCTTTCCTGTGAGAGAATTTAATGTATTGATCTTATCTTGTGATAATCCTTGGCATGTGGTACTCAAATTTCAGGGTAATCCGCTACCTGCGACCTGACCTGCTGGATTAACTACCCACATCTGTACCCCAGAAATCCCTTCCCATACCTCATTAGATAATTTAGTTTTTAAGCCCTCAAAATCTCCTGCTCTAAAGTTTGGAACAATATTCTTATTTTCCTTTGTAGTTTCTTTGAAAATTATGTTAAATCTAATGGAATCATGGTCACTGTTGCCCAATTTTTCACCAACTTCTAAATTTGTAACCATATTCTCTCTATTACTAAGAACTAAATCTAGTGTATTCACCCCCCGTGTTGCTTCATGTACATGCTGAGAAAGGAAATTGTCTTCTACTACTTCCAAAAACTCCTTAGAGCTACTATCACCTGTTATGGTTTCCCAGTTAATATGTCTAAAATTAAAATCGCCTACAATGCAAACTCTATTTAACCTGCTCACTTTAGAAATTTCATCGTATATAACTTGCGACTCTATATTATCTAGATCAGGTGGTCTGTAGACTACTCCTACAACTAGACTTTCTATATTATTTTTAATTTCAACCCATGAGGTTTCTGAATTTAGATTTGTCTTAATTCCAGACTTAATGCAGCTTCTGAGGCTATCTTTAATATACATAATTACCCCTCCCCCTCTTTTATCTGCACTACGATCAGCATTATAAAGTTTATATCCTGTAATTATGCACTCAGCTTTAAGGTGTTTGCTTTCTAAATTAATCCAACTTTCACTAATGCATATTATATCCGGT
This sequence comes from Halocaridina rubra, assembly GCA_037179515.1. NCBI lineage: Eukaryota > Metazoa > Arthropoda > Malacostraca > Decapoda > Atyidae > Halocaridina > Halocaridina rubra. Next base: position 92,631 of record JAXCGZ010015233.1, on the reverse strand, counting down.
CTCTCACTACATACTATGGCTCTCAGTTCTTCTATCTTGTTACCTAAACTACGGCTATTTGTATAATATACTTTTAAACTTTCTCTAGCTTCACCCTTCTTGTGGCGATTCTTTTTGTTAATATTTGTTCTATGTAACAAATGGTTCTTATCCTTAGACTCCCAGTTATTTGACCCACTATTTACTGAACCCTTACTGACTAATTTCTCTGCACAAGTATTAATCATTTCATTATTTGTGTCTAACAAAACCCACCTACCTCTCTGTCTATCATACTAGCCAATACCGAGACACCTGAATTAGAAAGATGCACTCCATCCCTTGCATACATATGCTTACGACTAGTAAAGTGATCCCACCCGTCTATAAAACCTATATTATTCTCCCGACAGAAGACTTTCATCCTAGCATTTACTCCTATAGCTCGAGACCACCACTCTGAACTTTGGCTAAGCCTAGGGAGAATACCACACATCACAGGAACTGCACCCCTTTTCCTAATCTTATCCAGGGCTTGTCTATACAACCTAATCAGCTCTTCACTTCTACCATCCTGCACGTCATTTCCCCCAGCTATCAAACAAACAACATCTTTTTTCTCAATCCAGCTATTTATTGACTCACCCACCTTCTTCATACCTGCTCCAGGGAAAAAATATTTTCCTCTAACTCTATGCCTGAGTTTCCTGTCTACATATCTGCCTAGTGAATCCCCTACAATTACCAAAGAACGAGACTTATCCGGAGGATGGGTTACTCCGACCTTGGGAGACTTACCTAGGCTCTTGACCTGAGAGCTTTTCCCACTTCCATTTTTACGATCGCTAGTACACCTATCTGACTCTATGGTTCCTGAAGAATTACTGCCGCCACTGTCACATTCATCTCTAAGTGAACTAAATGAATTAGCAACCTGTAGTCTAAAAGTATCATTTTTCTTAAGAACCATCTTCGTTGGACCCTTATTCACAACTTTCCAGTCGTCTTCATTATTCAATCGTCCCTTCCTGGTTAACACCTCTACTTTACCTCTCAGATCCCTGTTCTCCTCAGCTAAGGATCTGACCTCCTGCCTGACTGCGGCCAACTCATTTCTTAAATTAAAAATGAGTTTGCTTGCGTCAGACGAGGACAAATCCCCAGCACAGCCACAAACAGCACCAACAACGACACCACCACCAACACCACTACCACTAACACCACCAGCACAAAGAACACCACCACTCTCCATTGTACTAAGTATGGTCAAGATTAGAGCTACTGGAAGCACGTCCTCACTGGATGAACATTTGGTAATGTTGATAAAACCCTTTAGGATTTTTTTTAGCTTCTCCTGCTATTTTAACTTCGTATTTTCTTTTCGACTCTCTAACTATCTTTTTAACTTCCCTGTTTAACTGTATATATTGCTGCCTCACATGCTCTTCACCTCTTTATTTTCCTGTATATTCCTCTTTTAATACCTATAAGATTCTTTATTCTATTGTTCATCCATTTAGGGTCATTTTTTCTTGATCTGCAATGTTTCATGGGAATATAGTCTCTCTGACTATTCTTAAGAGTCATGACAAAATTGTTATATTCCTCATCCAAATTTATATTAACTGACGGACTGCTGTTCTTTCCTGTGAGAGAATTTAATGTATTGATCTTATCTTGTGATAATCCTTGGCATGTGGTACCCAAATTTTGGGGTAATCCGCTACCTGCAACCTGACCTGCTGGGTTAACTACCCACATCTGTACCCCAGAAATCCCTTCCCATACCTCATTAGATAATTTAGTTTTTAAGCCCTCAAAATCTCCTGCTCTAAAGTTTGGAACAATATTCTTATTTTCCTTTGTAGTTTCTTTGAAAATTATGTTAAATCTAATGGAATCATGGTCACTGTTGCCCAATTTTTCACCAACTTCTAAATTTGTAACCATATTCTCTCTATTACTAAGAACTAAATCTAGTGTATTCACCCCCCGTGTTGCTTCAAGTACATGCTGAGAAAGGAAATTGTCTTCTACTACTTCCAAAAACCCCTTAGAGCTACTATCACCTGTTATGGTTTCCCAGTTAATATGTCTAAAATAAAAATCGCCTACAATGCAAACTCTATTTGACCTGGTCACTTTAGAAATTTCATCATATATAACTTGCGACTCTATATTGTCTAGATCAGGTGGTCTGTAGACTACACCTACAACTAGACTTTCTATATTATTTTTAATTTCAACCCATAAGGTTTCTGAATTTAGATTTGTCTTAATTCCAGACTTAATGCAGCTTCTGAGGCTATCTTTAATATACATAATTACCCCTCCCCCTCTTTTATCTGCACTACGATCAGCATTATAAAGTTTATATCCTGTAATTATGTACTCGAATTTAAGGTGTTTGCTTTCTAAGTTAATCCAACTTTCACTAATGCATATTATATCCGGTCTCTCACTACATACTATGGCTCTCAGTTCTTCTATCTTGTTACCTAAAATACGGCTATTTGTATAATATACTTTTAAACTTTCTCTAGCTTCACCCTTCTTGTGACTATTCTTTTTGTTAATATTTGTTCTATGTAACAAATGGTTCTAATCCTTAGACTCCCAGTTATTTGACCCACTATTTACTGAACCCTTACT